>NAPT01000015.1:0-100958 GCA_002927785.1 Cladonia uncialis | reverse complement strand
GGTTTAGGGGGTGGGGTGTAGATAGGGAAAGGGAGAGAGGTGTGCAGGGCGGAGGCGGTAGGGGTTTCAAGGATGAGGGATATGGAAGGGTAGGTTGAGTGGACATGTCTGAGTTCTATTCAGTAAGAGACCCACGAGCTGGAGTTGGGAATGTTTTTACTTTGCAAATTCAATAACAGCTTCGGTGGTTTGAGGAGTGTTCTCCTTCTTCACCAGGAGTATGTTCCGTGGTGGCGAAGGCCACTGGAGAGACAGCAGGTCATTGTCCTTCGTCTCTGCGAGTGTTAGTAAAGTATAGGTAGATGATAAGGAGCGTAACAAACCGTGATAATTGGGATGTATGCAGTCTGAAAGCTCTGATAGAGCTCTGATCTCTCGCCGTTGAGGCGTGCTTGAGAATAGTCTTCGACATATTGAGCCCGTGACCCTCCTACGAGGCACCTTCATATTCTTGTACCCTAATAGAATTGATTGTATATCATCGCTTTCTGCAACAGAACTGTACTTTATACAGCTTTTCTACCTTGCAAACGTCATGTTAAGATACATTGGAGAAGTACAGCGGAGCAAGTTCCGTGATTTAGTGTCATGGAGGTTTGATGGTTGATGCCAAGATGGGTACTCCCGGCGCTATTACGCACATCTTCGATTCTTCTTCTTGCGCTTAATGTGTACACCTAGGAGATTCACCATTTATATTTTACCACACTTCCAAACCGTTACTGGGCTCGACAAATTTGCGTGAAGGACGAGAATACTGGGCTCTTGGGTGCTTCTTTAGACCTCTCAACAGAGTTAAGAGGTACAGTTGTGGCATGTCGCCAAGAGCGGTGCTCTTCCAAGATGGTGAGATTGAACGGTATTCTCCAGTTATCATGTCGCTCTGGGGGCTTGAAGGAAGTGGAGTATGCAGTATGATTGTAGGTATAATCCCACCACTAATACCCCGCTTCAGGATGCAGACTCAAGCTGCGCTAATATCTGCATCAGCGGCACGAGCGTTGACACAGCCGCTCGGAGATATCTCAATTTTGTAACGTTTATGCATCACAAGTCGACCGAACAACACCGTACGGCATCTCTTTCTCATGATCTAGCAGTGTGTAAAACAACCAACACCTAAGTGGCTAAGCTTCTTCTCTTCGATGCACCCAGAACACAACCCCCTCAAATTTACATGGTCCTAAAACCTCTCCTACAGGGGGACCAAGCCAGAGCCGATTGCCTACGCGAAATATGCACTTTCCAGGCTACCATCCGAGCCAATTTCCGGTTCTAGTAAACTTGAGGGGTTTGTAAACTCGGATGGTGAATCCTGCTATACTCGAAGCAGAGCGATTAGACGGAATGCTATTCGGATTTGTTCAATGAGAATCGGCGAAGCCTAAGCTCATATTGGCCGCATAAGAAGGGTGGTAGCATTTGCACGATTACCGAATGAAGCCATTGCCTGCTGCGCATAGTCCTGTATTTGAGTTATCGGAGAGCTTTTTGAGAAGACGTGGGAAACATTCGAGACTCCCTTTCAGTGGGATATAAAGGCGCTCTATACGCAAATGTGTTATCCCTCGTCACGGACTTCTACAATACTCTGATCACAAGCTGCAGTCTCATTATGAAAGCCCCTTTCTCCTTGTTTTTTGTTGTCCTACTAGCAATCGCGGAAGCTGTACCGAATTATCGCTCCTCAGAATCTCAACTGCGTCTTCCCAAAGGCCAGTCGGTGAATGACCATGTCTTCTACAACCCTGCTGATGTTGAGGGCCAAGTCTACGACTACATAATCGTCGGAGGTGGGCTTACAGGCTTGAAGGCTGCGGCTCGTCTCACTGAGGAAAAAGACATCCGTGTTCTGGTTATCGAGAGTGGCTTTTGGGAGTCCGATCGAAGCGCCGATGTCTACGACTTGACGCACTACGGACGTGTCTTCGAGACGGCTATCGATCACAAATTTGCCACCGAGATTCAAGCAATTGACAATCGGAGTCAGGTTGTCCATTCCGGACATGGGCTTGGTGGTTCAACTCTACTCAATGGTGGAACTTGGAGTGAGTATCCTTTGGGGTGATACGTTATATCATGTTATGGTCCTCAATTTTCTATTGGTGTACCAAATCGATCCTGTGCAAGAGCAGCCTTTAAGTGCGGTGGATGCTCGAATTTCCTTATGTCTAAGCGGCAACAATGATCGCTATCCAATCCTGTTCTCTAGATACACTTCAATCAGGTACATATCTCGCTGACTTCAGACAGCTCGCCCTGCTAAAGTGCAGGTTGATTCTTGGGAAACAGTCTTTGGAAACACCGGCTGGAACTGGGACGCCTTGGTACCATACATGAAGAAAGCTGAGACTGTTCGGGAACCGAATGATGCCCAAAAAGCTGCTGGGCAGTACTTTAATTCAAAGTGCCACGGTACAACAGGTAGGCTCGCGCGATATGGGGGACAAGTATCCTCCAATGATGAGGGCGCTCATGGATACCGTACAAGAGAGGGCTGTCCCTATCCAGAAAGACTTATCCTGCGGCGACCCCCATGGCGTATCTATGTTTCCTAACAGCGTCACTGATGACCAGAAACGAAGTGATGCGGTCCGATCATGGCTTCTTCCCGATACCATCCAACGAAGTAACCTCCACATTCTGGTAGGTCAATGGGCTGGAAAGGTGCTCGTGGACCCAGAGCATAACTCACCCTTGGCGTATGGCGTCGAATATGGCCGCCATCGGAGTCGGACATACCAAGTCTACAACAACTTTGACGTTCTCCTTGCAGCAGGCTCTTCTGTTTCACCATTAATTCTCAAGTATTCTGGCATTGGTCTAAAGCAAGTCCTTGATAATGCTAATGTGACCCAAATCGTCGACCTGCCTGTTGGTATTAACCAACAAGACCAGACCACTACTGGAATCCGTAACCGCGCAAACAACGATGGCCAAGGTCAAGGCCAAGCTGCATACTTTGCATCGTTCGACGAGACATTCGGAGAATTCGCTGAGGAGGCACATGATATGTTGACTGATAAGACACGGCTCAGAACATGGGCCAAGGAAGTTGTTTCGCGTGGCGGCTTCCACAATGTCGATGCGCTGATGGTACAGTATAACAACTATGTCGACTTGATAACCAATCACAATGTCGTGTACTCGGAGCTCTTCTTCGATACCTACGGATCAATCAATTTCGATCTTTGGAATCTCCTCCCATTCTCACATGGGTACATTCACCTCCAAAATGCTGATCCATATCTGCGTGATGACGACAACGACCCTCAGTATTTCGCTAACGAGCTAGACCTTCTTGGGCAAGCCGCTGCAACACAACTTGCACGGAACCTATCTGGCACTGGGAGTATGAGCCAGTATTGGGAGAAGGGATTGGAACCGGGATATGACAAGGTGCCTGAAGACGCAGACATCTTTGCTTGGAGGGACTACGTGATGGGAAAGTACCGGGCTAATTATCACGCTGTTGGGACTGCTTCTATGATGAGCAGGGAGCTCGGTGGTGTCGTGAACAGCGAGGCAAAAGTGTATGGTACTGAGGGTCTGAGAGTCATTGATGGCTCTATTGTTCCCACGCAGGTGTCGTCGCATGTTATGAGCATCTTCTATGGAATGGCAGAGAAGATTGCTAAGTCTATTCTCGATGACTATCATAAAGAGATGGCTAGATCCGTTGGGGTCGGAAGAAGAAGGCCTGGCAGTGGGAACTTTGAGGAAAAATACCGAAGTGGATCTTCACGCGTTTGGCGAGGGCGAAGCTCCAGGCCACGTCGAGCTTGCTGCAGTCTCTGGTTTCAATGATGTTGACGTGCAGAACGTTATGGATGACTGGGTCACACTCTTTTCTTACGAATTTTGCTCCGACAGTCTGTCTGCCTTTGCTAGATTCTACTGTATATGTCACCATACGAGATGTTGCCCGCAGCATACATGATCGATCATTCATACATCAAAAAAATGCTTAGCAGCATCGATTAGAAATGTCTGATATAATAATGCAAAATGTTTGAACCTTATGCACCCCTCAACCGTATAGCCCTACGGGGCTGATCCCTAGAGGGAGCGAAAGCCCCCTAAAAGGACCCTAAAGCTGGTTTGGGCTTGAGGGCAAAGAAACCAGGTTTCGGGGACTACTCCTATCTCTTCAGGGGGGTCGATATCAGCCCGATAGGGCTATACTGTTGATACGTGAGTCCTAGTAATTCTCAACGAAGCCTCCCACCGCTGCCAACGGACTCCCTGGAGGCTGAGCTCTGGCAAAGCGCAGCTCGACACAGCTTCGATGCCTCCTTTCGGCGTGTTGACTCGCCCTCCTTTGCCTCTCTCGATGCACGAATCTCTTTTCCCGCGCACCACCACGGGTGACGTGGGTCACGCGCTCAACAGAACTCCTGTCATGATAACCTCTTATCCCGAGCTACTCCCAATCTAAAGACACACAAACTGCCTCAAAAGGTGTCGAAACCTACGAGTTACACTACAACTGTTTATGCAGGCCATATCTTTGTCAGCATGACAACGCAACGCGGTGACTCCGGCTCGAGCCAGTCCATCCCAGAGCCTATCCCAGATCTTGGTGCCGGTACCAAAGGGAAAGCTGCACATCCTCATCCAGCAGGCCGTATAAAGCATGGTTCTTCTGTTCAAGCCTTTAGGATGCTTTTGTTTGCAACGTGGTTTCATACCGTTGTCTTCACTATACATGTGACGCAGATTCTTGGATCGCCTCTGTACTGGATCAACAGGGACTATTACTATGCATATATGGCTCTCACGAAGCAGTCCTTCGGTATTCTCATCACTACGATAACAGCCTGGTTCAGTCCCACCGTCATTAGGGTCAGCGGAGACAAGAGTGTTCGAGGGCAGCTTCTGCAGACAAAGGATGGGCGCTTACAAACGGACTTTCCAGAACGATTGATAATGATGGCCAACCATCAAATCTACACCGACTGGCTGTACCTTTGGTGGGTGGCATACACAAACAAAATGCATGGACATATCTACATCATTTTGAAGGAGTCGTTGAAATTCATACCTATCGTCGGCCCAGGCATGATGTTTTATGGTTTCGTTTTCATGGCAAGAAACTGGGCGAAGGACAAGTCACGGTTACAGCACCGGCTGCAGGTCCTCAATAAGAGTAGTCATGGCGGCCCATTATCCGGGTCTCAAGGACTAGACCCAATGTGGTTGTTGATCTTCCCTGAGGGGACTAACTTATCTGCAAATACAAGAAAAGGCAGCAAGAAATGGGCTGATAAGCAAGGCATTCAAGATATGCGGCATCAGCTCCTACCCCGAAGTACTGGTCTTCAGTTCTGTTTAAAGGAATTGAAGGGTACCATCGACTGGGTATATGACTGCACCGTTGCATATGAAGGTGTACCGTAAGTATTGTCCAACGGTCCGATTGCACAAGCTAATGAGTAAGCAGTCGTGGCATGTATGGTCAAGACCTCTTCACTCTTCGCTCCACGTACTTTCAAGGTCGTCCGCCAAAATCTGTCAATATGTATTGGCGGAGATTTGCTGTGTCATCCATCCCTATCGATGATCCTAAACAATTTGAACAATGGCTGATAGGGCAGTGGCGAGAAAAAGACGTTTTGCTTGAGAAGTATTTGCAAAGTGGCCGCTTCCCAGCAGACGATGGCCATGACTCCGAAGGAGAGCCAGTCTTGAATGGTAATGCTGGTTCACAGATGTTGAAGGGAGCAGGTTTCATTGAAACGGAAGTCAAATTGGCGCACTTGTACGAGGTTGGGCAAATCTTTGTAGTGCTCGCTGCTTTCGGCCTTGTTTTCAATATTTTGGCGAAGATGTGGAATCTTGTGTTTTATGGTAGTCTAGAGGGGTGCGGCTGATGGTCAGAGTTGCTCAAAAGCACCTCACAGATGCTCTGAAAAGTGTGGTGAATGATACCAGACAAGAGCCGGAGTTTATTGGCGTGTCGGGGAATCCTCGGATGTGTGAAAGCCCTTGCTAACACGAAAAAAGACTAGCGGCTGCTCACTTTTGTCTCGATCAATTGTCAAGCTTGGCATAGCTAACATGTATACTCTTTTCATACCCACATCTCCTTGCTGCCTCGTTTCTCTCTTCATGTCAAACTCTCGTTTTTGTACTCGGTCCTTATATGAACATTGACTGGCGTTAGAACAAAGGCCTGCATGAGGCAGGTCAGTCGCTGTACAGGAGAGGCTTGACCGGATCCGAAGCACCACTCACTGTGGACATCCTCTCTCACGTATACGCCAAACTTTTACCATGGCACCTTTTCTCAATGGCTACCCGAATGGCGCTCGACAACTTCCCACTGAGCCTCCCACTGCAGACCTGCGCTTTTCAGACATACCTTCCGCCCTCGATATCCAGGTTTCGGGCGGTGACGACGGCGAAGCCGTGGAAATAAGCTTGGAAGATCTACTCGACGACCCAACGGAACTATGTACTCTTTTGGAGAATGAGAATGCCGAGAAGCGGGTTTGGATGATCATTGCCTTGGCATATGCCAGGCAAGGAAAGGTGGACCTTGCCATAGATATACTGCACAAGGGACTGAACTCGCTGAGTCGAGGAAGTAACAAGGAGAAGCTGGGACCACTAGGCTTGCTCTGTTGGATGTATCTGGGGAAGAGCAGGGGCGCACCGAGGGTGTTGCCTGAAGTGCAAATGAATTCCGAGATCAAGACCAAGGACCACTGGCTACAACTTGCTACCTCCATTCTCAACGACGCTGCACGCATCAACCCGGCCTTTCCTCCATTGTACCTCGCGCGCGGCGTGCTATACCTACTACGCGCCTCCTTGCAGCCTCCTTCGAAACCGCTAGCACCAGGCGCACAGGATCACTCGGAGCGAATGGAGTCATTGAAGCAAGCGCAGAAGTGCTTCGAGGAGGCGGCGCGGGTGTCAAGTGGTCGAAACATGATGGCGGTTATGGGTACGGCTAGGGCACACTTCTCCATGGGAAAGTGGAAGGAGGCCTTGGACGGTTATCAGGAAGTGCTATCAAAAATGCCACACCTTCAAGATCCAGATCCGCGTATTGGCATTGGGTGCTGTCTATGGCAGCTAGGTTATCGAGATGAGGCACGCGAGGCATGGGAGAGAGCACTGGAGTTGGTGAGTAAATTTCTATCAAAACAATGAAGCTGCCAGCTAAGCTAGCCTACAGAATCCGGACTCGAAGTACGCGACGATACTACTCGGCCTCTACTACCTCAACGATAGCTCCAATTACTCCACCAAGGATTCAGCGTTCGCCCCAATTTACAAGAAAGCAATGACAGAATACACACAGAAAGCTTTCAAGCTTGACAAGGACTTGCCGCTCACATGCGCAACATTCGGCGGCTACTTTCTGCTTCGAAGGACTTGGCCAACAGTAGAAACACTGGCCAGAAAAGCGATCGAATTGACTGATGTCAACGCCATTGCTAGCGACGGATGGTATCTTCTTGCCAGGAAAGAGCACTCCCAGGACTCGCCTGATTACTCTAAGGTCATCGACTTCTACGGTAGAGCCGACGCTGCGAGAGGAGGTGGCGACAAAGGCTACCTTCCAGCAAGATTTGGACTCGCTCAAGTACAAGTTCTGCAGCAAGACGTGGATGGAGCAAAGTTCAGACTCGAAAAGATCATCCAGAATTCAAAGAGTACCGAGGCAATGATGCTCCTCGGGGCCTTGTATGCGGAAGAAATTTTTACGAACCAAGCAAATGGTAACAAAGAAGATAAATCTACCGACGTCAAAAAAGCGACAGCATTGCTGGAGGCGGTCCGAATGGCGTGGAAAGATCCCACCAAAAAGCTCCAGCCAGATCTTTCCGTATTAGTCTACCTAGCTCGGCTCTACGAAGTCGATCAACCAGACAAGGCCATGCAGTGTCTCCAACAGGTCGAGAAACTCAGTATCGAGGATATGCTCGAGAAGAAGCAAATGCCGAAGGATTCTGAGCTCGATGAATCGACAATGACGGCGCTTCGAGAAGAATTACCCCCACAGCTGCTGAATAACCTTGGTTGCTTCCAGTATCAAACAGAGAAGTACGACTTGGCCAGAGACCTCTTCCAGACAGCCTTGAACGCGTTAGTCAAGTTTGGTGAGAGGGACGAGATGATTGATACAGATGCCTTGGTCACGACCATCAGTTACAATCTTGCTCGGACTTATGAAGCAGCGAATCTGTTAGACGATGCCAGAACCGTGTATGAAGGCTTACTGGCACGGCACGAGGACTACACTGATGCACGAACTCGCCTTGCATACATTGAGCTTCGCCAGAACCCTACAGAGGATGGTCCCAAAGCGATAGCAGCGCTCAGTGAAACAGACGGATCAGATCTTGAGGTGAGAGCGCTGTTAGGGTGGTATCTTAGCAGGTCTAAGAAGCGTGCTACCAATGTTGCCGAAGATCAAGAGCAAAGGCATTACAAACACACGCTGCAGCTTCATGAAAAGCATGATCGGTACTCTTTGACTGGCATGGGAAATGCATACTCTACGTATGCGCGTGAGATGCGGAGAACAACAGACAAAGAGAAGGAGAAGCGAAGTGCTGAGTATTTGAAAGCTGTTGGATACTTCGATAAGGCACTGCAACTAGACCCTAGGAACGCCTACGCTGCCCAGGGTATTGCTATCGCACTGGTCGAAGACAAGAAGGATCTCAGTTCCGCTCTTCAAATCTTCTCCAAAGTTAAAGACACTGTGCGGGACTCCAGCGTATACGTCAACCTAGGACATGCCCTTTGCGAGCTGAAACAGTACAACAGATCTATTGAGAGCGTAAGTACACAATCAAGCAAGCAGTGACTGGTGCTGACGGACCATTTCCCTCTATAGTACGAAGCCGCCCTACACAAAGACCGTGCCTCCGATCCTCAAGTTCTTGCTTGCCTTGGTCGAGTCTACTTACTCAAAGGCAAACAAGAAAAAGATATTGCAGCCATGAAAGCCTCCCTTGACTACTCCCGCCGTGCCCTCGCAATCGCCCCCTCTCAAATTCATTTCAAATTCAACATCGCCTTCGTCCAGATTCAACTCGCACAACTCATGTACACCCTTAGCGAAAATCAACGTACTCTCGCCGACGTCCAGTCCGCATCGGAAGGCCTAGATGACGCAATAGAATCGTTCACGGAAATTGCCCAAGCCAAAAACCCTCCTTACCCAAAACACGACATCGAACAACGCGCCAACATGGGTAGAAATACCATGCGTCGCCAATTGGAGCGTGCCATACAGTCACAGCGCGAGCATGAGGAGAAGAACGCAGCTCGTCTCATGGAATCCCGCGCAAAGAAAGAAGCAGAGATCAAGCAGCGTGAAGAAGAACGAATCAAAGCCGAAGAGCTTGCAGCAGAAGAAAAGCGTAAGATTGCAGAGGAGCGGTACAAGATGCTTGAGACCAGTCGCAAGCTGGCCGAGCAGCGTGCGGAGGAAGAGCGACGCAAGGAAGAAGCAGAATACACGGAAGACTCAGAGACCGGCGAGCGTGTAAAGCGGAAAAAGAAGCCTCGTGCTGGTGGCAAGCGTAAGAAGAAGGGTGAAGACTCTGAGACGGATATGGAAGAAGCGGAGCGTCCACGGAGGAAGAAGGCGCCTAAGAGTATGACCGAAAGCAGTGCTGTTACTTCAGCGGATGACGCGCCGAAACCGAAGAAGAAGAGGAAATTGGCGAGGAAGGGGGGAAGAGAGGATAAATTTAAAAGTAGCGAGATGGTTGTTGACAGCGATGAGGATGATGACGTTCAAGTCGCAAAAGAGAATGGTGCTGATAGTGCTGCCGATACACCTATGGAAGATACGCACCCCGCTTCTGGTGGCAGTGACGACGAGGATGATGGTGGAGAGGAAGAAGAAGCCATCACTCGCCCTCGGAAGAAAGCCACCAGGAGAATCGAAGAAAGTGAGGACGAAGATGAAGATGAGGAACCAGTTCACACGACCACAGCCGAGCGAGCTGCCGCCGACGATGCCGGAGAGAAGCCGCATAAAAATGTCTTCGCTGATACGGATATCTCGATGGTAGACGAGAGCATTGGCGCAGGGGGCGGAAACAATGATAACTCTACTAATGTGGCAGTGGAGGCGTATGGAGAGGGGAAGACGAACGTGGGGACGGAGAGAGGGTGAGAAGAGAAGTAAGAAGGGAGAAAAAGGAAAAGTGGGGCGTTGTAGGTGCATGCATAGCATTGGCGTTTTCATTACTTTGCGCGGCGCGATGTATGTCTGATAGCGACGGGGGGCTTTTTCTTGCCATCACTCTTTTGATGGTTGCACGCAACAAAACAACAATGCTGGGGTGAGATCCTGGTCCAGCATATACATATAGCTACTTACGGGTAGCGAGCAGTGTCACCAAAATCTACGTTGCTATCTCTGCTATAACTTCCACATGTTTATACCTCAACCTCCTGCCCGCGTAAAACCAGCCTCTCCCAAACACTAGATCAATTAAGAATAACGCCCTAACGAGCACAATGACCGAAAAGATATCGAAACGAATACCAGCCTGAAAATATAATCACGATTCTTGATACACAAATTATATATACAATCGGCACCCGGTCCAAGTAAACAGTATATACAAACTATCTTAAGATAGTTTTATACAATATGGTAATCTTGCAAGAAACGCACAGAACCCCTTCAAACAACGTGCTACTCTACAACGTTGAATTCGTAGACGCGAGTGATACAAATGATGCCTCACATTGACTGTAGTCGAATGGTTCATTAATCGAATACACACTACATCCCAATCCGTATTCACTCGTAGACTTATTGTTTACTGTTACTGTTTACCAATCCCAGCTTCAGGGTTAGGGTTACACCCTCTCACACCCATCGTTCACCGCTGAGTTTCAATTTTAAGGAAGGAATTTGGTTGCAGGGTTCGGTCTACGTTTTACATTTGCATATAATCTACTAATGGGTAGTAACGCGGAAGTCATGTTGATGTGGGTATCCTAGGGAAGGAAGAGCCGAGATGCCAACGAGGCTGGGTAGTTGGTTTGTAGGTATGTTGTAAGTTACCCTGTCATTTGGCCATTTGAATGGGCAGGGGGGTATCTATGCTTTGGTTTGGAGTGGGTCATCATATTGCGGTCAGGCTTTCTATTCATTGTGCGGTGAATTGTTGGTGGAATTTCTGCAAAGAAAACATGCTTTTGCATTGTAAACGTGCTACGGTAATATGAATTTCAACGCTCAAGGAGTAAGGAAGTTCATTGTTCGAAATCTACTACGAAGCTGTGGCCGACGATACGGCAAGACATTCTGCGGTGGTGGGAAGGGCGGTGTGCCACTGTTGCAGTGGGAGAGACTTTTGGGCTGTGGGGCGGAACGAGTCTCTGGTACGTAGTGGAGTGAGCAATGTACATCCGGCATTATCATAAACCTATGATATCTATATACAAGTTCGCTTCTTGTCTGGTGTGCGGTGTGTTTGCCCTTGCGGCAGCAATGGCTCTTTGAAAAGAGGGTGGATTCGGGGGATGAATTAGGTTGCGGTGATGGGCTTTGGGGGAACATTGGCAAAGTTCTCGAGTCTTGAGTCAAATACCGAAGTCGTGGGAGAAGAAAGGAGAATTTCTGAAGCAAGGTAATTCCAGGTCTCGAAGCAATGGCTGGAAACACAGCGGACACTGCGGAGTTGATGTGAAATCATAAGACTTCGATCGCCGAAAGGTATTATGAGAAAAGCAAAGACGGAACGGTGTGTGATGGACCTGATCATCACCATCATAATATCGGCACGCACTAGCAGTGGGTTTCCGAGCTCTTCGATGTGAGAGTGTTAGAAGGGAAGACGTTTTACGGTGAACGAGCTCATGCAGGAGGCTTGACGGTCTCCAAAAAGCGCGTGGTCCAATGAAGGGGTTCAAGCAGAGGATCTTCATCACTGCTCTGTGCTGCAACGTCCCACTGCCTTTGTGGCGAGTTGCACCGCATGTTGCTGGTCAAGGCAGAGGATTCAGCTGCCAAAGCATTTCAAATCGTATGGCACGGAGGCGCGAGACCCACGAAGAAAGTATGGCTCTCAGCGTATCTGGATATCCCTCTTACAGGGTGTCCGCACCATGGTGTGCTCTTGCTGCCTAGTTCCTCCTGTCCTGATGTCAAGGGATCCCCCAAGTGCCAACGTGTGGTCGAAAGTCTTCGACTATCGAGCGTGCCTGTCAAGCTTGGTTATGCATAGTCTTGATCGCTTCCTTGAGCAGTGCTGGTGATTGGTGATCCATTGCTATCCCAATCTCTCCAGGAAGAATGGGATTTTGCGGCGAGGCGGAGCAACACCGAAGCTCTTTCAGCCGTCAATATGTCTCCCGTATTCGGCCATGCATGGTCAACCTCTCTATCGAAAATGGTGTATGCACCTAAGCATAGATCGCTGGCAACCTTCTGTCGGCTCGTGGGCTTTCCAGAAGACTGACTGGCTCTAGCCCCCAACCATCAAAAGTGTCCAAGTCCATGCCCCAGATAATGTTGACGGCGCGTTTCAGCATTCAATAAACAGCAATGTGGCGACCGTTTCCGGTAGGCGCCCTCGTTTCCCATTCCCTAAAACAGCAGTCATGGCTTGCTGGAGGACTCAGTTTTAGGTTTGCGCATACAGATAGATGGTGGCTGCCCCCAATCTAGCTACTGCAGGACATTCTGGGCGTTAGTATGTCGTATCGACAGTGCTGATCTGTTGGTCTATTGAACAACCGTTTCGTGGCTGATCTGTCAAAGAGCTTGGAACATAAACAATGTTGTCTCAGCCTCAAGCTAGAAATGGCGGTGGTGGCTTTCGAATCTGGATCTGCGCCTATAAAAATACACCACATGTAGACTGCTGCATGACATCCGATAGCGTCGGCGATCATATCGACTTGATCTCCAAGGATCTGAGCTGTCAAAATAACTGGATATCCGTCATTCCAGTAAGGTTCTCTAGGCTTCTGTGGGGAGACCCAGTGCAGGCGCAGGTACGCGCCCCCAGGATGGCTACTATCTTCAGCGAACTTGTGCGAGTCGCGCACTGGGATGAAGGTGGTCAGTACTTTCAGATCGCAGATCGGGAATATCCAACCCCATGCGAGATCATTTTGGGAACATATGTGATCGCGTGGGGCAAGACGCCCGTGCAGGAGGAATGATGATGTGTAGAGATTTCTACCGGGGCCTGATCTCCGAGAAAGGGCACAAAGGAACAGAACGCAGAGGACAAAAGACCAAAAGAGCAAGAATACAATAACCAGCAGAAAATGATTTGGAATGGAGGAGCGTCGTAGGGAGGAAATTCCTGCAAGAGTGTCTACCCACCGACCCACATCCTCACTGCGAGGTAAAGTGATGTTCTAGAATTGTGCGAGTTTGTGTTGATGATGCTTCATGATGCAATTGGCGTAGGATGGTAGTGCGCTGGTTGCAGGTGATTTTCGGTTACAATTGGACTTGGATGAACGGTGACTTTAATACGAATGATGCATCGTCGCTTCCTGTATGCTCAGCGAAAAACACGCGCGCAAAGGTTTCCGAAAATGGAGAGCAGCGGCTACTCTTTCCCTTGGAGCTGGCCTGCTCCTTTTCGTTCGTTATGCGTAGAGTACCTTAGGACCGTGTCTTGTCAGCCGTCATTGTTGCTTTCTTTTCCCTGGCAGGATGCTTCATCGATCTGTTATCAATGCTTTATCTTTGAGTGATCTTGCTTTTTCTTTGCCCAGAATCTACCAAAGTAAAGGCGTCTTTTCAGGGTCAGGCTCGGACGATTTGTGGTGTCACGGCCTCTGGGCGCGGGGGTGAATTTTGATGGGAACGCTTATCGGGGACGAATGAGCGACCAGTCCAATCCTTTGGGCTCACCCGGCCCCTACAAGCTCCTTACAAGGGACTCCCTGGTAGGCATGCCTATAGAGGCACTTACCAGAGCCAAGAGATGCAAAAGAAACTCGCGCCAGCGCATGTCATCACACCTATCACCCCTATGACTGGCTTAATTCGTTCACAGGCGGCTTCTAGGGACATCTCATGGGGCCCATGGGGCCCGGGGGGGTAGACCATCCTAAGGTCCGGCCGGCCGAGGTCAACTATGGGTCGTGTGCATGGATCGCATGCAAGGGACCAGAGTTACCAGAAGCAAACCAACAAAAGAATGCTCCCTCGGATTTCCCAGGGTTAGATATCTGCAAGCCTCGACCTAGCCTTGACGACCCAGCAAAATAGCCACGAGGCGACGAGGAACTGGCATTCTCCGTACATTACTGGGATTCTACCCACTACTCTCTGCTTCGACGCAAGTAGGAGGGAACGGCATTAGCAGGCATCAGGCATGGGCAGGGGCCCTTGCAACAAGTGCAATGACGGAAGACTCCACCATTCGGTGTCCTGGACTAGACATAAACATACTTGGACCAAGTGGGTATTGGATACCGTGCTACGAAAAGTAGCAAAAGAAGAATATCGATGCACAATGAAGGCTATCTGCGTGGAAAAAGAACACTGGCCTGCAGCTATGCAAGAAAGAGAAGGGGCACGAGCAAGTCAAGATGCTCTCAGTCTTCCCATCTGAGAATTCCCAAAGACAGATCTCTGTTAGGTGTCTCTCTGGCAATCTTGGCAATCTGAGGCCAAAGATGAACCGGCGTTCAAGCGTGCAACGCCAACGCCAGAGAACGTTAGTGCCGTTGGTCCCCTTTTTTACCTAACGACTCCATCGCTATTGCCGCGGCGGCAGTACCTGACAGGCTCTCATCATCGAACACTGGTTCGGTTCAGGTCCATACGCACGGGGAATCCTGCCTGTCACATGGGATCAGCACCGGCCCTGCTGCACGCCCAATCAAATCTGGTAAGTGTGTGGGCTGGGTTGCTTTGCTCAATGGGAATTGGAGAACACTGGCCGACGCAGACGCGACGTGATCGAGGATCTGAGAGGAATAGATAAACAGCGGATGGTAGCGTTGTTATAATTCTCTCGCTTTTCTGGCATGACCATCCCTAATCTAAGGTACTTCCGAGTGTTCTTCTGCAGATTCCAACAACTTATTAATTGTTTGTTCTAATTATTCGCCAGATTCACCATCCTTAGGGACCACTCGCCTTGATACTGTGCCGCACCTTCTTGAAGACGCTCCAAGCGAGCAATCCTCCTCGGCACAATTCTCCCACTTGTAACGTTGCATTGAGAGGTCAACCCCTCCCGCCTTCTCCACACAACCACGGCTCGATGCCCGTTGAAATTCAGAGTTCTGACACATACAATCCTCCCAAACGGTTTTCAGACACCACTGCAACGTACTGAGACACCGTTCATTACGCCAATACTTCAAGTCCCTATTAAAGTGCAAACAAAGTACTTAGCGACCCTTTCGCAGCTCTAGGTGTACCCTCTGGCACCATCGTTCATCAGCTCCGAGACAATTGGAGTCGGGAGTCGCAACCCCTATCACCCATCGATGAGACTGCTGATCATTACTACGATTATCCTAGCAGCATCTCGTCAATTGATCAATCGCATTGGTTCCAGTGGTGCTCTAGATTCCCTAACCCAGCGGGCCCGTTCGTGCCTCGTGCTAGCGCTGCTCCGAACGCTGCAGCAACGAATTTAGCGGCCCCAGAGGCCTGTATCCCCCCTGTCGCTCAACTGCCTTGAACCATTTACCACGCTTCTGGTCGACGGCGTTCCTGCACTAAAGGTACCGTGGAGGGGCCTAGCGATTCAGTCCCAGAAGGAATTTTCATCCACTCTACCTAACGGTTTCACTGTTCCTCGTCCCTGTCTCAGGAGCTTTTCCTTCCAAGTCTGCCCTATCTGCAACATCTACAACACGCGCCCTGCCATGCCAACAGCCTCCAATCTGCTGAGGCTTTTCCTGTCGCTAGATCAAAACCTCTCTACTGGCATCCAGCCATGTTCGAGTTCAAGGGAACTATGGCGGCGGATCCCACAATTGGAAGAGGTCCGGATTGGAGTGTAACAGATTATCAGAACATTCACCGAAGATCCTTTACACCCAAACCCACCCTCCACCACCGAGCATTGACTGAGGACGTACGACGACCCCACCTCTTGCAAAAACGCTCTCGAAGCAACACATCAATTGCAAGCCTCGCGCCCCTCACGCCTCCAGAAGGAAGCTCCTTATCGTCCCCCACATCGATCGACAGATCTTATTCGAACAGCTCAAGCGATAGGAGGTCTGTGTCGGCAAGCATACATGCAAGGAATAGCAGTACAGACAGCTTTGGAAAGACATTGATGGCAAAGGGATCAAGACTGTTAAGAAGACAAAATAGCAAGCAAGAGTTGACGTCTCTACACACACTGGATTGGCTATCGGCTGTCGATGGACCGGGTCATGTGCAGGAAATGTCTGCCAGGCCCGGTTCAAGACAGAGTCGCATACAGTCAAGAGTTGAAGGTCGGTACACTCGATGGCTATGGCTTAGTCGTATCACTGACACGTGAAGCAGAGGGATCGCCACGATATAATATTTCCCACCCTTTCAATTTCCAGCATCTCACGCACACTACCCCTAACCACGTTAAGAAAATAGAGGAGACAAATTCCAATGACCTTGTCTCTGAATTCTCGGCCATTCGTGCTGCACAAGCACCTCGACGTGAGTTACAAGGAATAAAAACAACGGAGATACAGAAAGGGGGCTTCTACTATGAAGCATCTGGATCAGAGACATCGTCGCCACCTCGGACTGGCTATGGACCATCACCACCAAGAAGCCCGGATAGGTATTATGACCAAGGCACTGCTAGCTTACATAACGTCCCTTCACCCACGAGAAGCTTTCATCATCCCTCGAGGTCTATCGAAAGCTTTTCGCAACCAAGTCCTAGACGTCGCTCACAACCAGCGTCGGGAACAGCGTCCCCTACCTCTCCCCCTCCTAGATCATCCTCACGCAATGCAATGGCGCCCGACTTCTTCACCTTTCACCAAGAATCACCCACCCATCCCTCTTTCGAATCTCGCGTACATGAGCCATTGTCGCAGCCTCTCGGCTATCCTTCAGCTACTTGGAACCAATGCGAATACGACCCCTCACTACCACACGCTGTCACAACCCCTGACGATTCTGCACACTCCCTTAGGCCACTGCCCTTCTCTATGATCAAGACCGAACTCTCTGGCGTGCCAGAGGAAGACGAAACCTCTGAGGGAAAAAGAAGCTCCATCGTGACATTGGCCCGTTCAACCACACCTACGCTTCGGCATGCGAAATCATTCCCAAGTTCAAGAATGTCGCCACAACGATGGTCAGGCACCTTGCCATTGCCCTGCGAAGACAATAAAGAGCCTCGGCCCAGACACAGTACGATGTCCTTTGGCTTGGAACCAACTAAGACAGAGGAGCATATTGAAGATATACCTGAACGACCACAAGGCCAAAGACGTGTCTCTGCGCGGATGGATGACTCTTGGGAGGAAGTCATCGACTACTGCTATGAGCATGAAGCTGAGGCCGATTGCAACTTCGAGTGGGCTTATGTCTCACCACGACGCGATCGAAATAGCGGCCCGGCTATATCTGTTGAGAGTGCTGTGGATGGAGTCACGACTGCTGCTGCTGGGCCTTCATCCACACTACCCGGGGAATCCTTCGCTCCTCTAAATCGCGCCTTGATGGTACACTCCCGAAGCTCATCGAACTATTCTCAGTCCTCTCAGCCGGCACTCTTACCTCTGCAGACTTCGCTCCCCGATCTCGAACCTCCATCAGCCATTTCCACAGAGTCTTCTTTCAGCAGCATTCAGGAAGCTGTCACTCCCTCATACCCCATGGGCCCAGATCTCTCTGCCAATCAACCCAAGGACTCTAAACCTTGGACGGAACCTTCTAATGCTGTACCATTAGTTGTACCAAGTGAAGAGAGCCCACATGGAAATCTACAGGATGACCTTTACAACCAAATCCTCTCCAGCGAATTTCAATTAGACAACCATTTCCCTTGGATCTTCGACCGAGTCGCCGGCTCTACGATCAGCAACTCTCCTCGCAGTAGCCGTTCCCAAATCAGCAAGAGTAGCTCCCAAGAAAGCTTTCGGCACTCTCAAGCCCTCTCAATAGCTCAGCAACGTCGTCAACGCAACGCCTCCGACGGCAGCCTCCCAGAACTCGTTTCTAGCAAGACCAGCCGCGAGAGAGTGGACAGTATTGTCGACAAGTTGACCGAACATGGTTCCACCCTAGACACCGCAGACGTACCTGTGGTGCCAGTCCCCGCTGCCATGGCTACTTCTGAGCAGCGCCGCCGTAATTCGAAATTGGCCAAAGAGGTAGCATTGAAGTCGATAATATCCAGGGCCTTGACCGAAGAGGATGTTCCCGAGGTCCCACTGCCATTGCATCCAGCTTTCAGGCAAAGACTGGATGCAGACTCGTCGCCAATCCCAGTTGATGTATCGGTGCCATTGCCGCCCATGTTGCCGCAGGCCCCGGTCAGACGAAGAATGAGGAGTACAAGTTCGACGAGCAGCTTGAACAGCCCAAGGCATAGCAGGGCGAGCTACAGCTTGTTCCCCATAAACAACATGAAGTGATTGTATCATCCAGGAGCTTCCTTTGTGACGCTTGCGCTCCTCAAGCTCCATACATGTGCCATATTCAGGCACATCCTCACCAGCCTCACCAGCAGGCTAGACACTACCCGCCTCCTTGGCTCACTGTGGCCAATCATTACATATGTATCATACACGAGCATCTACCGCTATCTTGCAACACATATACCCATCAAAAGTCTTCCTTGAACATTTCCTAATGATGTAATATGACTTATGTCCTGATGTCTGTTTCTTTTCCCGGAGAGGAGAAATTGGGATGGGACTCTAATACTATCACCTACTGTATCTATCTAATGTGAACATCGGAGTCTGGAAGAAATGCTTGCTAGGCGGCTATGGACTGGCGAATTGGGAATAGGAAGGACATTGTATGGATTAGGATAGCCTGGTGTTGGAGGCAAACGGGAGGGTCAAGGGAGGTAATGGCGTACCTCGTTGTACATATATACATATCATCAATCAAGGATTTGAGAATCTATGTGATGCATTGCCATATCACTACCTTGAACTACTGAATGTGACCGACGAATAACTTCCAGCTTTACCCTTGCCACCTTCAGAATATATATAATTTCCACTCATAGTGCTATGCTGACCATCCCTGTCTCCTCCCATATGCTTGACGAACGACTCCCAAATCGACACTTCTTCCCCTACTGGCTTCCCCCCCTCCCCGTCTCCGCATAGCAGCGCTACTTACTTATCCATCCCCTCCTTAAGCATGCCATGATACCTCCCTACCCCACATCCCTCTTTTGAACCAATTGCACCTGTAATGCCTTCAATGTTTATATAACCGTTTCTAGCTTTCCCAACCGTGGTAGAGCCTGCTTTAGGTATGCAGGGAATGGATTTGGAGTTGGCTTATTCGTTCGCTGGCGTTGGGGTAGGGAGGGGTGCTGAGGGCCGGTCTTGTGGGTTCTGTCTATAAATGGGTTTGGGGGAATGGTGGGAGGAGGGGAGGTAGGGATGATAGATGAGGGGGATTTGGAAGGACGGAGGAATTCGTGACGCCGTGGGAGGGGCTTGACTCGATGATATAGAAGATTGCTGACTGTTATTGGATTTTTAACCTGGTTGGTGCGGTTATTTTGGACGTGCTGGTTTGCGTATTGGGGCGGACCTGTGTTGGGTTGGTTTCTTGGAAGGGGTTTGAGGATTTTATGGCTGTTGGTGTTGAATGTTGGAGGTGGGATGAATCGATGGTCTGAATCTGTCTTGCTTTGTGGATGGTTCCTTTTGCTAAATTGGAATGATGGGAGGCCTGGCAATTATCTGTGGTCTAGGAGTTGGCTCTTCGAGAGGAGCTTGAGCATGGGTTAGAGGGTTGGTTTGAGGCTTCGTGGGTGTGGGGATGGGGGATGAGGAGAGGACAAAAGGGAAGAGGTGATCCTTTGGATGACTGTGTGGTAATGCTGCTGTATGATCTGGACGATGGGGCTCGGGGGGAATGCTCGCCGGGTGGGGATTTGGTCTTTGCAGTTAGCAGGGAGGTGATAATAGCAAAGGCTTTCTAGCTTCGGCAGTGAATGCGTAGCTATGCTGGTGGGCAACGTAAGGGCGCGGCGTATTTGGAGGTTGGGGCTTGCGATCCTGCTGTGTATTCTTTGTAGAAGAGTTAAGGATACACTTCTCCTGGGAAAGCTTCAGAGCTGGATGGCCTCGATGAATCTCTGTGCGATCAATCTCGGATGAAGTGGGAGGTGTATGTATGGTTGGACCGTGGTAGTGAAGTACGCCACGAAGCTTAATGTTATGTTTGAGTTACGGACTCGTTGTGGACTGGCGCAGGCAGGAGGAGTGATGGACGTTTCGCTGGAGGATGTAAAAGGATGATGTGTTTCTATGATGTTGGGTATGTTCCTGATGAGAGGATGTGCAATGAAGACTCGCCCTCTTTGAGTCAGGTCTCTGCGTGTAGCTTGGACTTGATCTCCTTCTATTGTAGAAACCAAGCTTTGAGGTATTGAATCATTGAGCCTATCGTGGCAAACATACGACTGCGGTCTCCCCAATTGGTTATATTGGCCCGCAATGCAGATGTTTATCTCTTTGGCCCCAGGGTCTTGCAAAGCTTCTGCCTGATAACTCTGCTCTTGCTTGTCCTCACCGATACATCTGCAGAGTCTGTTTCGGATGAAGGCGGAAAGCATATAACTCGAACACGGTTATGGGAAACTGGGCCGAAGCTTGTTGTTGTATGTAACATGGGGCCTCGGAGCGGTGTGAAACAGGCAAGATGGAGATAGAGGGAGGTTGAGGAGGCTGAGGAGGCCAGATAGATGCGTTGAGATTGAGTGGGTGTTTAGAGTGTTTCGCGCGATGGCAACGTTGGAAGGATATGTGCTGTGATATAATTCCTAGTTGTCATAACCATCATCAGCTCCAGCTTCCTTTGCTTTGAAGTGAGGAACAGGCTGACACACTTGGGTGTAATAGATTGCAGCCTTCTAGTCGTGGTATTTGTGATGGCTCTTTGTATGTTTGGTAGATAACGGGACTCCAAGGGTTGTTCTTTACGTGGACAATTCCTGTCACCTGCAAGAGGAATCAAAAATCACGCATATCAAAAGCAGGAGTTATTGAATTCGCTTCATTGAGTGGCTTGGAAAAGTCAGCCTTTTGTCTAAGAGTAGGTACATCTCATCTCATCCCAGTATCCTCCGATCCGTCATCATATCTGGCCAAATGCAAGCTATGTGAATAAGTAGTGGAACCTGACCGACATAGTCCATCCTGTGATCAAGCCGCCGTGATTCCATTTCCATTTTCCACCCTCGCCGTACTGCCATGATATGCAAGCATAAGAAAAGATTCGCTGTCGTTGGATTCCGAAAATTCGTGAGAGCGTAGCGGACATAAAGATGTCCATGCTCAGGTATCATGATGGTGAAAAGAAAAAAATTCTCCCCGGGTATCATGGTGTAAGAACTTTCCACCCAGATCACTGGTCTAAAATTTGAGTCCGCGTTGAGCACTCATGTCCCAAGGTGGCTGTAGAGGCTTTAATGATCGTTGCGCCGGATTCCGTGGTCTAGAATTTTGTCGTACGTAAAAATGAAGGCATGCAAGAACAAGAGTCGGTGAACGAAAAGACATTCTATTGCTTTGAAGCTGTGCGGAACTTGAGCAAATCAACTAGACTTGCCAAACTGCATCCGCCGCGTTTGAGGAAGTCGCAGGTCAGAATCTCTTCAGCAGTAGCGCGATTCTTGACATCGACACACAAGCATAGGCTTAAGAACTTCTTGAGCTCGCGGCTGAGCTTGTCTGGGTTCTTGAGAGTAGGTGTACCGTTGGTGGCGATCAAGAAGAGAGCTTTAAGCGGTTCTTCGTTGAGGTACGGCGGCTCAGATTCAATCATTTCAATGGCCATGATCCCGAGAGACCACATATCCACTTTACTGCCATACTCCTTCTGTTTGACTACTTCTGGAGCCATCCAGTAGGGGGTGCCAACCATCGTAGCACGCTTAGATTTTTGGTCCGTCAGTTTGGCGCAGAAGCCGAAATCAGCTGGCAGAGAGATTAATATCAGCGCTATGGGGTTTTGCAAGGGTTTGTAAAAGCAGGACATACTGATCTTAACATTCCCACGTGCGTCAAGTAGGACATTATCCGACTTGATATCGCGATGGATGATGTTCTGGCTATGCAAATGAGCAAGCCCTTTGCAGGTCTTCGAAGAGTATTAGCACATGCATGAACAGCGTTGGAAAATACAAACCTCGTTGCAGATGGTCGAGATTTGTGCCTCTGTGATATGAGGGTTGTTGTCGATTACGTCCGTTAATGCTCCACCCTCCATGAACTCCATGACAACCCATAGTTCATTATTGCCTTCTTGCAAGAAGGAGTCCAGGAAATTAACGATATTGGGATGAGAACTCTCCTTCATCACAATGATCTCGTTGACAATGAGTTCTTTACGTGGCTGGTTACGGAGGTCCATCTGCTTGATTGCAACTTGAGCCTTTCCTCCCATGGTCTTGTAGATTCTCTGGGCTACAGGTGAAATGGCATTCTCCTGAATCTTAGCAACATAGACTGACCCCGAAGCACCCTGGCCAATCTTCTTCTGCTTGCTGTACGAAAGCTGAGGATCATCCTTCGATACCACCTGCTTCAATTTCTCCATGACCTGGCTCTCAGTCATGCTAGACATACGCACCTCCTTCTGACGAGTGGCGGCAGGTGCCTTGGCCGTAAGGGCCATCTCCGCTTGCTGGTGAGGATTAGGTGCAGAGGGTCCATTGGTGGGTGCACCTGTGGGATCACGGATATGCAGCGGAGCTGGCTGCTGGGCTGGGGCTGGAAGCCGGGTCGGCGGTTGTGCTCGAATCGAGCTGGCGTTCCCAGCTGTACCATTTGCACGGACATGACTCTGATTGGCCTGGCTACGGTCATTCGGATTTACTGGGGGACGAGAGCTTGGAGAATGCTGGCGTTGCTGCTGCTCAGGCTTGGGTGGTGCCCGCAACGATTGTTGAGCACCCGAAGGAGATTGAGAACGCGAAGATGGTTGTTGTTGAGCGTACAGTGGACGAGGTATCGCTTCTGCATTGAGGCCCACTCCGTTCGGTGCCTGGGGAGCATGACGTTGGGCGGTAGGCCCTCTTAAAGAGCCTTGCGGCTGTTGACGAGTGCGGTCAACGCCTGGAGTCGGTGGGGCAGTTCTTGTAGGGTTATAGCGACTACTAGAATTGTCCTCGGGTGCTCTACTATAGTTGGTAATTTCTTGATTCGCCATGGGTGGGCGAGACTTTGGGATTGCTGCATTATATGCTTCTTGATCTCGACGATTTTGTTCTTCTTCAGCTCTGGCACGATCACGCTCACGCTGTTCCTTGTGTTCCTTTATAGCCTTGATCTTGCGAGCCTCTTCTTCCATAAGACGACGCATCTCATTGTCCATACCCATTTTCGCTGCATCGGGGTTAGACACATTGCGTGAACTTAGAGTTGTCGGAGTACCGGTGCGAGAATTTGGCGAGTCATTCTGCGGCGATCCCCTAGATTGTGAATAATTAGTTCCAGGGGGTGGTGGTCTTGGTGGAGCGATTGCCGTTCCTACTCCCCCATGCCCAAGCTGCATGTTTTGCATCGTCGAAACGGGAGGTGTCGGAGTCAAGCTAGGGTACATGTTTGGATTCTCTCCGCGCTTTGTGATATCTGAATAAAATTCGAGCACTTCGATGACTGCTTGTGGATTCTTCTTGTAGTCATCCTTGGTGATCGCCGAGGTCTTCAGAAGTCGCTCCCATTCCGTAGGGAGACCAACAAATTGCCCATTCATGGGATCAAAGCCGACATGAACGCGATGGGAGAAATTGGTGGGGTTACTGACACCGCCCATGCCCGGACAGCGGTTGTAGATGGCATCAATCCATTCATAGATCTCATCGTCGGTCTCTAACTGGCATATGGTTGTCTTTTGAGGCATATCTCGTTTGCTAGCCATGGTGGCGGCCGGATTGTCATTCCCGTTCGCAACTCGCGTAATTTCGAATGAAAGTCGTGTATTCTCGCTTCGAGCGACACTCGTGACATCTTTAAGAGCAATAGTGGAGCTGACCTTTCCGTCACGACCTTTTAAAAAGTCAAGTTGAAATTGGCGAAGCATGAGGTATCTCTGCTTCCATAACAAGCCTTCTTTGCATCTAGCGGAGCCTTCTTTGATTATAGCCACCCCACCAGTCCCATTATCATTATTGTGCGTGAGTGTGGTGGAACGTGAGAGTGGTGGGGTTGTATTGCTGACTGAGCGAATAGAAGGAGAGTAAGACGAGAATGGTGACATATTCCCAGGCACTCCAGCAGTCGAAGGCATTAGATTTAATCGTGTACGATCGGTGGGGGGCCTTGGGGCGGGGCCAGGGTTCATAAATTGGCCAGGGCCATAGAGGCTATAAAACGGTTGCAGTGGTAAGCAAAGAGTTTCACAGCAAAGTTGAAGGCTCTGATCTCAAGTGGAGTAATTGGGAAGAACGCATCTGACGATACCAACTATTGGGCGATGATATCATTGGTAATGTGTTTGGTATTACTTACTGTGATGTCTGAGAAGAAGCCATATTTGTAAGATATGATAGCACTCTCGGCACTCAGTACTAAGTCGTTGCTTAATCGGGGGATCACATCGACGGTGAGTGACAGTGAGCTTTCGGTGCTACAAAACAATCAGAAAGCTCCTGAAAAGACCAGCAGCTTGGGTGATTTCGACATACAGAATACGAATCCAAAGCTTTTTGTACGTATTCTGCTGCTAGAGGACCTACAGCCAGAGTTGAGTACTGATCGTGAGGCTCGGGTTGGTGAGTGCTCACTGTACAGCCCTCGAGCGGGGGCCTTTCCACCTCGTTCGAGGCTAACTCAAAGCCCGGGTTGAAGATATGTGGGTAGAATAATAAGAAAAGGAGTTCTCGCCAGCTACAGGGTAGCTGACGTAGGTAGGTCTGGGGTAGTAGATGTGGGTAGTAAGTGAGGTGGTGAACGTCGAGTCGAGTTAGACGTTTCGTGTTTGGGCTGATGCGACAAGGAGACGCTAGGGAGGCTTAGGTCGCCCTACGAGGCTGGCAATATCTTCAGGGGTGTCGAATAGAGTGAGGAGATTGACCCATGAAACATCCAAAGACAATTCCTGACTATTGCGGGAATTGTCTCGGCCTGTCGGTTTGTTCATACCCATGTATCTCAGTATTTTCAATGGAGAAAAGCAGATACGCTGAAGGCTAGGTGGTTTTATGATGCCTTTGCTCCATGTGCCTCACTTAAAATTAAGGACAGTCATCAGTCCTGCGACCTTCAGAAGTGACGGAAATACCATGTTCTAAGCCACTATGCCTGCTATCATGCTTCCGCCCTTCTTGGGATACTAACGGTCTTCATGGGGCGGAGATGTATGGAGTGTGGAATCTCGCTGACGCTCATTGTCCACTATGGAGACTTACACCATTCTAGTCCCTTGACAAGTTCTCCTTTCAACGTCCCAAAGTATCCAGACTTGAGCCTAGCAAGGCATCAGCGCGTTTTGGCGGCGGTCCGATTGCTTCAGGCTTTCTTTGGGGCTCACGTAGTAACAGAATGGTCCACAAGTCATGCGTATATGGTAAATCCCTAAGGAAAAGCTGCTCCACAATCTCCAAGACCATGCCGCTTATACAACTTGGCGGTCCCTAGTGAAAGCCTCCAGTGCTTGATGAGGCGTTGGAAGTCTACTTGATCTCCAAGCTGACCATGGACATATTGTTGCTCCGAGAGTGAACAGATTGCATCTCCAGAGCACCAAAACGCCCTCTATACATAATCTCTGCTCCACTCTTGCCAAAAGGGGAGCAAGGTGGTCTTCATTCCCAAATTTTTAAACGATATTCGCTGGAAGCCTCCCTCTATCCATCCCTTCGAGGTCGACGATCTCGACTTCGCTTTCCTTTTTGGCGTCCGCGTCTCAATTCAGGGTTGAGAGATGGGACATTCTTTGCCATGACAGAACCAGCCCGTTCCGACGTTGCAAAGCTAGTATGCATGGAAGATGGCGGTAGCGGATCTTCGCAACACTGTCAAACTACGATTTTGCCAGTAAAAGCTGCCTTTTCCTGCTACCTGATATTACACTAACTGAGCTACAGGTTGCGGACACCTCTTGAAAGCCGCATATCTCTCTTCATCTTTTACAGCCTTGTGCGCAGATTGAGACCTGACTATTGATCCCCGACGCCTTGATTCCACGTGTTTCGAAGCGACACCTCCTCACGGGAAGCATACATCTCGCCAGCAGCTATACAGTCATCTTGGATCATTTACGACCTAGTATCGCGCTAGACGTTTATACAAGGGAAGTTCAACTACTGGGAACAAAGATGCATAAAGCGCTACTACCCGAGGATGAAATGGTCGGATTGAATGGGTTTCGGCGTTGCAATGGCATCCAGAAAGCCCTGGGGCTCGCTAGGGCTTAGCTATATGAAACAAGCTGCAAGCTTGCAGGACGGAGCCTTGGAGGGATCATGCCACCCAACCCCCGAGACTATGCGGGATGATTGACAGTCGAATATTGGATTCGACCTTGGACACGGGCTCCTGACGTTGAGGACGAGTTCCCAACCCGTGTACTGGTCCATAGGGCCACCCTCCTTGGAGACGGGCTTGGTGATCAGGAAAGCGGCTCAAGTCGGAGCAAGCCATCGCTGGATGTTAAGATATTGATATACTGTGCTCCTGAGCATGCTGCTGTTCCGATTTCACGGTCAAACTGGTCTTCCGCCGTGGAGTGAGAGGCAATTAGGTTTACGCGCGTTTAGTATTGGCATTGAATATAGGCGGGTTTCATGCCAGTCCACGGCCCATCTTTTTGAACGATCAGCATCACCGAAGATTATAGATTCAATTCTAATCTCACAACAATTTTTGAGTCCAAGGGCTACCGGATCAGTAGTTTGGGTTAGATGGAGGAGCCTCGGCAATTTGATTAATTCCACAATCTACTACCGACTATGACGCCCGAGACCCCTCAACGGTTAAAGACAGTGCAACTCTCGATGTCACCGACGCTGCTCTTGCTCATGAATTTGATTGTACGGCGAATAGCACTATATATACATATCGATACACTACAATGTCTCTTCAAAGCGATCTCACTTTCAATGTCTCCAAGCTCAGGCCGGAATCCGTGAGCGAATCGGAAAAGCAACTGACTGAAACTTTGGTAGCTATAACAGCAAAAGGACCTCGATGGTACGATGTCTGTGCAAGGATTTAAGCTGAATTGACGCCATGGATCTGATGCTGATGGTGTCTCCAGGTCGGTGCCGCCAAGTACCGCCAAATGCGAGAGGATGGAGAGACAGCATTGCCCAAACCAATTCGCTTGGAAGAAGCAAAGGATTTTAATATTCCTTCCAGAGATAAGGGAAGGGACATTCCTTGCCGGATTTTGACACCTGAGCACGGTGGTAAAGTACAGGGCGTCTTCATGCATATACATGGAGGTGGCTGGGTCTTGATGAGCGAGAAAGAGTGCGTTTCGGCCGTCTCAATCCTATACTTCATGTGTTTGCTTGTAAGCTGACATGAAATAGCCAAGATGTTCTCATGAAGAGAATCGCCGAGGGTGCAAACCTTGCTGTAATTTCAGTCGGGTATAGACTAGCTCCAGAACATCCTTTCCCCCAAGGACCAGAAGATTGCTACGACGCTGCTGAATGGCTTGTCGATAACTCACAGGCCAAGTTTGGCGCCCCACTGAAGTTCGCAGCTGGCGAAGTATGTCAAAAGCCCCCCCGAAACAACACGAATTCTTCCTGATCCCTCTAGTCTGCTGGAGCACACCTCACTACCCTTTCAGCCTTCCACCTCCTAAAAGCCCGCCCATCCTTCGCCTTTTCCGGCCTCATTCTCAACTTTGGGGCCTACGACCTCTCAATGCTGCCCCTGCTCCGCAACACATCTAAACCCCTTGGTGTCCTCACTCCCGACACAACCCGTGAGTTCGTTAACGCTTTTCTTCCCAACACCACCCCTGAAGAGCGACGGGATCCTTCCATCTCCCCTTTCTATGCCGATCTGAGCAATATGAAGCTGCCACCTGCCCTATTCACTTGCGGCACGGAGGATTGTCTCCTAGAGGATACAGTCATGATGGCCGTGCGGTGGCAGATGGCGGGGGCTGAGGCGGTGATGAAGTTGTTTCCTGGGGCGGCTCATGGATTTATTGCTTTTGAGAAGGCGGAGAGTGCGATGGAGGGGAGGAAGTGTATCGAGCAGTTCCTGAAAGAGAAGGTCGGGGCTCGGACGTGAAGGCCTCCGTGTATTCGATAACGCCATGTAGAAAATATTATCACTGCGTGTCCCGCACGGGATCATAGTAAGCTGAGCCTGGCTTCGAAGTACTCGACGAAGGTGACCCTGTCCTGTCTGGTGCAGGCGTTGCACCTTTCGACGACGTTGCGGGGGTCTGAGCGGATTGTTCTAGAACGATTAGTTCCCTCAGACTTATTTAGTGCAAGGCTGAAAGCCTACCAGGCTTCGATTTCTTCATCTCCGCCCTCCTATTCCTCTGCAATTGATACAATCTCCACTCCAGCGCCGGCTCCACATCCTGATCCCTAAAGACACCCTTTTCCCGGCAATAAGCGCCGAGTTGTGCACGAATGCGCTGTTTGATTTCGGGTTTTAGGACGGTCCACGAGGTGTTACTGGTCTCCGGCGGTAGCGTTTCGTAGAATTCTTTAGACACTCGCTGCCAAGATCCACCGTCAGGAATTAAAGTCTCCCCCGGGGAGTTCATTGCATGCAGAAGGAATAAATAAATGCAACTCACAAGGAATAATTGCCAGATATCCCTGTCATGCAAACTATTCGTCAATCCCAGACTTTCCTGGATCTTACTCGCCGGCACGCTTATGATCGTCCCTTCCCACTGATCCATGTCTCTCTCTCTCTCCCCTGCAAAATCTTTATCAAACCCAAAAAAAACAAGTGGAAAGCAGTAAGAACTTTGAATTCAGACTTCTGATATCTTATTACATATTTGGTTTACATCTCACCTCCAAAGAAAAGGGGCAAGGGTGGTCTATGCCACCAGCCCCCCAAGGCATCGGCCATAGTTCATCAGCGAGTTAGGAAGGTGTAAGCGGAACTTGTTCCGCGCGGATTGCAGGTTGGTCGGTGCTTTCCCGTCAGGAAGAATTCTCCGACAATGCGGGAATGGGGGTGAGGTTACGAGAGGATGAAGTACAAAGTAGTGCTTACAAGTTGTTGCCTGGAGCTCTCGGGACGGGCTAGTTCTATTGGTGAGATAGGCGCAGCGGGATGGGGAGGATCAGCGTGCCCTAGATTGCCTAGTTCTACGTCCCCTTCCGCACTCCTCTACGCCAAAGTGACCACGTGGATACTAGGGCACGGGGAGATGTTCCCGAGATCTTCAGCAGATCGACAAGTCACGAGGCCACTGCAAGAGTGGGATGAACGGTTAGGGTAGGGATCGTTTGCTATAGAAGAGCTACCTGGATACCCGTGGTGGAGGAAGTGCTTCCCCTGGGGCAACTTCAACCATATAAGAGAGCAATTGATACGAGATGGCCCCCACGCTGCAGGATAGCATATCAGGCCATCCCCTATACGCGCGCCTTGGCCCACGTCATCGCCGCCATAATCCCATCGCCCCCAACGACCAATGCTTGGACGAAGTCAAGCTAGTCCCACGTTGAGACACCTATTGCACATCATCGTCCTCGACAACCCGATGAGCTCTTGTCCTGGCGCGATTTTGAGCTTCGTGTCAATTTGTCACATGGGTTTGCCTGTGCGAGAGTAAAGATGCTGTCCAGTAGGAGGGATTGCATGGGGTGAAACCCTCTTCTCTGGTATCTCAGGGCCTCGTTAAAGCTGGGCATGCCGTCGATAACTTCTTCTTGACATATGCTCTACCAGTAATCTTAGCTTGCTTAGGCAGCGGGTTCCTTCCAGTGCTGGTTCCCGGAGGCTCATCGTCTCCACTGCTGGCCTTGGACATAGATTGAAAGTACTGTAATGGTTTTCGGCCCTCTTATCTCGGAAGAAGAGGAAATGCTGCAGCCCGAATCTGTCCGTGTCGGCTGGAAGAGGAATATTGATAAATTCGCGGGTGTCGCACATGGAAGCCGTCTTTGTCCTCTTGAAACAAAAGAGCCACCAATACGTTGAACGTTGGCCTTTCATCATCTCCTAGAACTGCGGGTATATTGGCATATCGAAGGCCAGATTTCGACGCCGTTCGTGTTCCCTTGAAGAGCAACGTTATCAAGTGTAGTTGAAGTCTCTTATTGCCGGGTGTGTAAGTCAATCTCGCAAACTGGAAAAGAATTGGCGACAGAATCGGTAAGAAATGGCGGTACCTCGGAGATCTGTCTTGGTCTTCGGTACTGGGTCTTGAAAGTTCAGAAGCAAGCGTTGCCGTCTCTATAACCACCATACGAGTCTTGAAGATGTCTGATGCACCTCGTCTTGCGTTGCTTGTTGACTAGACCCTGGAGGTAACGAGGAGAGGTTGCGGAGTAAATGTGACGGCGTCCTCTCGAGGAGTCGGATTGAGTGTCCCTGATCTCATACAGCTTGACTTTGATGTGGGGAGGCAAGACTTGCCGTCTCCACAGCCATCATACAGAGTGTGAGCCTGGCGAGAGTAGCCATCACTAATAAACGGCTAGGCTGGGGCTTATGAAGTAGGGAGATAGCGGCAGTCTTTTGTACCGGAGAAAAGACAGACACTCAAGTAGTAGAGTCTTTGAACGATGGAACATTTTCAGGATGCCAAAAGCTTTCCAGGCTTCCAGAGGCCGCGGGAGTATTGTCTCCGATTACATGTCATACGGAGGAGCCTTTAAGATCTTTGACACATCTTGTTTTCCGCTGCTTGTTGAAGAGATTCTAGAGACGGTGAGGGGAGGTTGCGGAGTAAAAGTGACGGTCTTCGATATCCATATCGATAGCGATGATGGCTGGTGACAATAGTAAGACCATTATCGGGAGCAACGGGGCCTTGAGGCTGTAATCGTTGGCTGTAGCAGGGATGTCGAATGTACTGAATGTACTGGCCGACTTGGCTTCTTGATACGGCTGAACCATTGGTAGAGCCTCGAATATCGTTCCTTGGTTGAGCTTGGTCGAGGGTAGTTTGCTGTAACTCAAGTTTCTGTGGGCCCTGACACCACCTGAGGTGGCGCTGCGTGCCTTGCTGATGACAGGGAATTCGGCAGGGCATGAACGCCACAGAGCACCGGGCTCAAGACGAGGGTGCCACCGGAAGCAACGCGTTCCACAAAAATTCGTTTTCTATGGCTGATAGAGGCAGAACAAGGGCGATCTCGCCACTTCAGCAGGGACTTTTGCTGTCCAATTTGCGACTTGGACCAGAACACGGTCAACAAATTTGACCGCCACGTTGTAATGGTCCCTCAAAGCCAAGTCACCTTGGAGGCTTTGAAAGACCGGTGGTGCATGGGAAATTTGGGCTCAGCTAGATGCCATTGTGATATTTGAGGGTCGATGATGCCGGACCGTCAACGCCATTCCTGCGATAGGGACCCAAAGAGCTGGCTGACCTGATGCCTCAACTCCTGGACTCTATCCCTCGATGCTGTTGGTCAAAGACACCTAACACCAAGGATGGTGACGGCGATGTGCCGGAGTCTGGTTCCGTACGGTCTGGTGGATGCCGAAGTACCCTTCTTGTTTTGTAGAGGTAATTTCAGTGGGCGTTGGGGCCACGTATGTTGGAGCCTCAGTGCTGGTAGACAATCGCCTGCGAGATGATGCACCTTGAAAGATTTCGATCGACCTCAAGCACACCAAACAGGGTGATAAGGCCAGGAGTTACTCCCTTCCGGCCTATAAGAGTCAGTTACTATCTCTCTTTGATGCTTCATGCTCTTCACAACGGGGTTGATTGTGGAAATATGACGGCTTAACGTCTGACTTGTTGTCGACAATCAGCTTCGTGAGCTAAACGGCTTCCACAGCGGCTGCCTCCAACTCAGAGACCATGATCTCCTCTTGTCGTGTGATAGAGTGGGATTGTGACATTGAGAACCGTTTCTAGGGCGGTTTCTAACGTACCTGATGATACCATGACCTGCAATTTTGAAGCTCTCAACATTGTCCTCGGAGGAGGACACTTGAGATCTTTGTGGGTGGAATTCTCAAAATCTGTTCGACTTTTTGTGCTTCACAGATACCGGTCAATCATCCAAAGCACATCTTCATCAAAGTGAGAAGTCAGATGTAAAGTGCTCAGGATCTTGGATGTGTGGGCGGCTCGTGTTAGCTTCGTATTGCTTCCCAATGACCTTCGAACTCGAGTTATTCGGATACAGCATTTGATCGAAGAGGAGGTTTTGGTACAAAAATGCACCTGTTAGACGTAACTGGGTCGTCTTTATGGATGATGAAGAGTAGGGTGGGGCCAGTCGGGTGTTGCAAAATCCAAATGTGGCCACAAGGACAAATATCAATAGCCACCATGGTAGGGCTGGACCCGATTTGCTTGGACGACGGTCTTCCACGATCACCACGAGCACCACCGGAGTCTACAGGTTCTTTAAACGTAGTCTTTGACTGGAGGCCCCCCTCAATCAAGCTTTCTTCCGTGCAAAGATCTAGAATTCAGACCGGGTGGCATTTAAATTACGCTGGGCACACGATGTTGCAAACTGCAATTTTCATTATACTAAAATACTCTCAAGCTTCTCTATGGCTATCGAAGTAAGACCCGTGCTGTAATAGCTAGAAGTGGGCTGGAGGCAACATTCTTCTTGTACTCCACGCTAGGCCTCCTCCCTTTTTGCTGCTATGCTCTCCTGACTGCTCCGGACACTGTTATCCTTGTTGTAGCCGAGACTGAATTTTGCAGGATCTCCTGACTACTCCGGACACTGTTATCCTTGTTGTAGCCGAGACTGAATTTTCCACGATTTCCGGAACGTATGAATGGGTGTTGAAGACGAGTATGGACTCTGAGCTGATCTTTATTCCCTACGAATCTCATTCTGAACTGCTGAGATGTCTCGGGGTTGTGTAGGTATCCTTGATGATTTCCTATGTGTCACACGCTGGAAACCATCATCGATGGCTCAGGCGGAGCGTGCAGAATTTGAACTGCGGGGATGTTTCGGGGTTGTGTAGGTATTCTCGATGATTTCTTATGTGTCACACGCGAAGTGACCCCGGGCAGAAACGAGCTGATAAAGGAGCGGACGGCGACAATGCCGATCCCAAAAGTAGCAGACAATCAGAGGGAAGAAGGCCCAGATCAATGGAGAGCCAGCAGTGGGTACAGCCAGCCATGTTTGGTGGTAGTTCGATGTGAGAAGGAAAGGTCCCTTTGCAACGCCACTGGATTGGGCCAACTGATGGTCAAACCAAAACGAGTCGGCTTTCGAATACTTCTCGGTTGGACTGGCAAATGTTCCTCAGTAGGAAGCTCATTCTCTCGGTGTGTCAGCTGCTCTAAGGTGTTCTCGTCCTCTCTAAGGTGTTCTCGTCCTCTCTAAGGTATTCTCGTCCTCTCTAAGGTGTTCTCGTCCTCAACTTCTTGTGTTTGAATTCACATCCAACGTCAGGCACCCGCTGGAAATCTTGGACTAGCGCTTGTTTCAGCATTTGATTCTGTCTGAGTTTGAATTCGCGTCCAATGGTGGAAAATTCTTTGGAGAACTTTTCCTTTGCCATAGGCTTCCTGGGCTTCGTTAACTCCGCTTCTGGTCCAGCCTTGAGCAAATGTTGCTCGAGCTGGTGTTATCACCGTGCAGCGTGCTAGGGCAATGGCAGTATTCACGTCGTCCCCTTGCAGGCCAGCGGAGATCTGTCCAGGGCGGTCGAGGTTGGCATCACAGAGGTTACAGCACATGAAGAAGTAAGGGCTTTGGAGGTAATTCCTGTTAGTGTTAGCCCTAAAAATTCAAGAGCTTGCTGGCACCATCAATCTTACTGCGCTGGATCCTCCAGGTCTCTGATCCGTAGCTGTACGATTGGCGGAGGGTCAACGGGTTTGCGGTCTTCAAGCAGACTGCGAGTCAGTGTTTAATCGCGCTGCGAACCATTGGATTCCATACCTTTCTCTTTGGCTGGTGCCCCCGGAAGGGCTTGGCCCGGAGTGGGCTATTTTCTTCGCCCACTCCTCACCTCCCTCCCTGCTTTGCCTAGACCATCTGCTGCTTTGCTCGAAGTATTCTGACGGGGCTATTTTCTTCGCCCCGTCATCACTCGCTTGACTTTGAGATCTTTGGCGGCGTTGCCGGCGGGTTCGATGACTTCGGCTGTGAGATATTGGGAGACAGCGGTCCATAGTAGGAGGGCTATTTTCTTCGCCCTCGAACTGAAGCGAGTGGACTGGGTTCGAGGAGATACGAGGGGATATGGTAGGTGTGGAGCCGCTCCACGGGCTTTGCGGACCGACAACGGAAGGGCAATCTATGCAGGTTGTTAGCTCCACTTCATACCCTCTACCTGCTGAAGGGCTTACTTCGCGTGGTAGAGGAGGGCTATTTTCTTCGCCCCCCTCTACTTCTTGCTGCAGTGTCGATGTTAAAAGCAGTTAACATGTCACTCTACTTCTGAAGCCATCGCCTCGGACTTGTCGTCGGATGACTCTCAAGTCTCTTTCTCGATCATACTAGTAAAGAGATACCTTTTAACACACATGGCTGTTCACTACCGAGTAAAGAATAGTGGATCTGCACTTGTAGCCTCGAAAGGTGACCGATGGCACGATGTGCGACCTCCAGGTGTGTTTGTCGTCTAAAGTTGGCAGGATGGTCTACACATATTCTAGCAAATTTAAGTTAGTTTGCACTTATATGACTGGTAGGCACGTGCTTACCGTCATGTATCGTTTGCAATAAATTGGAATTAGACGATGAGTTCCGCCCCAACGATCACCGGTGATCTTGGACGAGATCTCTCAACGCCAACGAATGAGTGATCCAGTGGAGCAAAAGAACTTTGAGAGCCCTGTGCTTCAGCTTCGCTGTCAGTATTGAGACATGAATGCTGTGAAAGAGTTGTGCTTGCCTCAGAGGTTTGCTGAAAAGCAACATTCCTGATAAGTCCACGGAATGCGAGCTAAGAATAAACAAGATCATCAGGAATGCGTCGAAATTTGGTGAACTTGTGTGCTTTGGAATCTATCAGCCTTCTAATACCTCAGGGTTGGGTTGGAAGATGATGAAAATTACACAAAGCTTTCTCATAAGCTGCAAGGGACAAGGAGGACTTACAAGAACGTTGTTTCCTGTTGAGTTGTCTGGAGATGGTCGTAAAAGGCTGGGGTGTGTTGGACGAGTTTCAACGGTTGAAGATGTTGGATAGCAAGTCCGTTCTCCACGGTCAGGCTGCAAGGACTCGTCTGGTACAATAATGAGTTGCAAGATGAGACCATGACCACAAGTTTCCATTATTCCAGGGTGATGTGGAAGTGGAAGGGAAGGTGGCAGTGAGCGTGGAGGTGAAAGATGGGTTGTAGCTTGTTATTGTGTGAATCGAGGGACTAGCGTATTTTCGACATCACGGGATTGGCTATTGTCTCTCGGCTAATCCCAGGCTGCCTTGGTTATTTCTATTGTCCATACTAGGGGGTTTCATGAGCACTGTAACGGCAATGATGTCCTCCAGCTCCGCCCTCGATCAAAAGGGGCCTGTTCACTAGGATAGTCATGCCTCACAGACGCATTGCCGGCTGCACTTCGCCTTCAGCGCCGATCCCTTTGACGCGGCTGGTCACTCCTGCCATGTCATCTCCTCTGGCATGTTTGCAAGGACCTGATGGCAGGTCTAGACTAGAAGATTCCGTGTGGGAAAGCTAAGAATGGTAGAAAGGAGCGTTTACTGCTATGGTCACGATTTGAGCGAAATCTCGGTGTCATCTGAGTGAAAGGTGTCCCTTAATACGGGGGAACAAATACTCACTCGAGCGGCTCTGTCCTTTGTTGCCAGCCAATAGTGACGTATGGACCCCCTGAATCCTGACTGATCCGCAGGGGGCAATTTGAGAGGAAGGAGGGGAACCGAGCTTAGACACGGCACGAGAACAACTTCATTTCCTTAGTTTACAGGGTTACGAGGTCTTGGAAACCATCTTGGGGCATATGGGGCCAGCATATCGTGCATAAGTGTGGCACACCTGCAGGAGTAGGACACAGTACGAAGTCTAAATGGGTCAGAGGAAATGAATGTGACGACTATTCCTACACCATCGGTCACCCGCTGAGCCGGTACCAAGCTTGGATTAGCTTTTTGGGAGTGAGGCGAGAGGTCTAGATCCTCATGCGGCCTGTCTACTGGGTGAAGAGGTGAGAGAGCCTCATCTCGCATTCAAGCGCCGACATGTTATTGGTGCATATTACAAGAAGGCTGAGGTGACTCATTCCGCTTCCTTTGCTCATCTTGATAAAGTGAAACATTCAATACAGCCATCCCGTTGCCACGGCATCGAGATGGGCAGCTGTCACATGCAGACAGAAAGGCAGGGCTATGCACAAAGGTGATTGGTGACTTTGGACGCTTCATGCTACACATGTAAGACCAATCACAGGCTTCTTACTCAAGATTTGGCTTTGGGAGAAGAAAATCGAACGAGCTTGGCAGTATCAAAGACCTCAACACCGTTACCCCTGAGCTCTGCACGTCAATAAGGTTCATCGCTCCTGTATGTGTTGAATTTTCTGATGGTCCTAAGAGGATATCGGCACAAGCTTAGGCGCCACTCCCGTACACAAGTTTGATGCTCAGAGGTCCAGGAGAGAGATCGAGCTTGGGCCTGTAGTTGTAATGTAACTCCAGAAACACTGGTGACCTGATATGAAGTGGTAGACTCAGATTTGTCTTAAGCTGCTTCGTCACCCAGAGGCCTTCTCATGTCAAGTGTTTTGTACTACTGCTTGATCAAAGCTTGACAGAACAATTGGATCAACTGCAATACCGGCACCTCCTGGACTGCGGCATTCGATCTATATCCTCATCGTTCGAAAAAGTTTCATTCCCATGGCAAGATGGCAGGGGCAGTTGTAGAATAGGGGCCCGAAGGTGCAATTTTATTTTGAGACAAGAGGTGTCTACTGCTTTGTTCCTATGGCCCAAGGAACCGGCGCTTTGTCTGAAGCTGTCTTTGTCCCTCGGCTTGTCAAGTGCTGGAGTCGATAAGCAAATCGTAGCAGCCTTCTGCCTTCGTAGAATCATCCAACAGTGGAATCTGCGGTGAATTTGGATGGTGCTATATACTATCCATTGCAAAAAGCTGCCAGGAAACGGCCGGTTGGTGGTCGTCCTTTCTCTTTTCAGAATAAGAGACACAACATCCAACACATAAATTCTTCGGGAAAACAGGAGACTTATCTGTTGTATAGCACCAGTGTAGAAAAGAAAGCCTAAGGGTTTCATTGCTGGCCGCGTACGGTGCTTTTGAGGAGGATTATCCCTTTACGAATTCGACACCAAATCCTTTTTCTGAGTCTACTAAAGTACTTCGTACTCCGATGGCAATTCCTCGAGACATGGTCAGAAGATTCTGGAAGCGGCAGCATGTCACACTGATGAAGCACGGCATGTCAATACAAAAATCTGCATTCTGTAATCATACAATGTAAGATGCTCTATCCCCTTTCCTCGCCCTCAACATGAACCACATCTCATCCCTTACCCTCCTCCATCCCTTCCCATCATCTCCTTCGCACCTAAATTTCAGCTCCTCCGGAACTTGAATATCATCCAGCTCCAGCTTGTGCCTGGTCTGCGATAAGTTTGCTGTTCTATCTTCTCCGGTAAGGCGTCAACTCGACGGAGGGAGAAGAGGCTTGGGTATGGACATTTTGCTGTGGTGTACCGGGTACTTGAGGATATGGGAAGGGATGGAAGTATTGTCCGCCGCGTAACGGCGCCGTGATAAAACCTGTGGTTTTCTCAGCTTGATCATCGCCATCATTTGTCGTTGAAGCGAATTATAGCGCTTTCCAAGGGATGTTTGGCCTCATACCTGGAATTTTATCATTGAGAATACGTGATCACCATAAGAGCCACCCAATGAAAGACGACGTAGACTCCCGATGTCCGACTGAGAGCTGCCTGCAGCCGTCGAGTCCCACTCGCGATTGTGCAACGTGGCAGCCCAGGAGGTGTGGGTAGATATATCACATCCAGAGAACGTGCTTCGGTCTGGTGTTGATGATGATCTTGGGTGTGATACATGTCCTTCGACATGTTCTCGTCACTGTCTGTGCTCGTCTCTAGGGTTCCATAGACGTCGTATCTAGCAATTTCAAAGATATAGTCGTTGTTGTGGACGAGTCGATATCTGTATGAGGTCTTTTGCTCGAAGCTTCTAGGGCGCATGACGCCAGGGAAGTCTTTCTTCCATCGAAACATTTTGTGACCTGTAGGCTTCAACGGCCCCGGCGGGGTCTTCTTCAGCTTGACACTGATGGTAAGCTCTGGCCAATCAGAGTGGCGTCCCAGATGGAAGCTGAGGTACGCCCATGTGAGATGTTCGAGGCATAAGCTCGAGTCGCGGATAGGGATCATAGTCAGATAATGCGAAGCACTCCTGACGGGTGACTCAATCAATCGAATAAGCCACGAAGCGACATCTTCATCAGAGATGCAACTGGCAATGGTCGGATCAGGTGTAGGAAGAATTTCGAAACCTTGTGCTCGAGGCTCCATGCCAGTAGATGAGGAGGAGCTGGACTCCTGCTGGCTGTTGGGGAATAACAAGAATTGAGCAGACCGCTGAACCTGCATCTGAGCCTGCTTTTGAGTCTGTGCCTGTCGTGGTCTGATCTTGGGCGTATTCGTCTCACACATGACCCATCAATTTTCTCCCTCTGATGCCTCTGATGAAATGGTCAACAAGGCCGAGGAATGTACTCAAGGTTGTCAGAGGATACCGCACCCTAACCTGAGCTCGGACTTGTTCACCAGTGCTTGAAGACTTGTCTTCTGTCATTGGTATGGAAGGCCAAGTAGATGCTGTCGTAGGTTGGGATGCTATCACATAAACATGCTAAGATTTCATGTTCTAACAGTCGGAAAATAACGATCATTCTAGCACAAAATTATGCGTAAGCCTGTCGATGTTTGATGTGTTATGAGGAATCTGCCGGATCTGCAAAGATGATTTATTGTGTGGGTGGTAAGCGAGACAGGCTGCGGCGCTAGCTCGGATTAGGATCTACTGCAAAGGAAGTTGTAGCGGCAAAAGCTCTACTTGCGTTGATCGAACTTCAGATCATTGAGATAGAAACATCTTGAGGTGGGCCATGCCATTATGTTCACGATTTTCACAATCCTACTCAGCTTGGCCTATTACAACTGCTACATTGTCCAGCCATTACTTTTACTTGTCTTCCTCATCGTTGAATTTGAAACCTCCTTCCTCTCATAAATTCATTGTGGTCTATAGGGTTCTAAAAGCAGTACAATAACATAAGGTTGACCACGCCATGTTTTGACGTCTTTCCCACACTGAACGATTATCGTGGAGGTATTGGCCTCCGCAGCTCCAATATCATTGACGGACTAGTGGAGGGTGAAGTGCTGGCCAGGTACTTTCCACACAGTTCTGTGGACAGTACACAGTTCTTCCACGTGATTGATCTTCCATGCTTCTCTGTACTTATGTTCAAGCTGATACTCGAACACTAGCTCTGGCTCCTTCTGGTTCGGGACTTTAGCCTGTAGGTAGTGTTGGGCCCCTTGGCCGTTCCAGTAGTCAATGCTGATAGAGATGTCAGACGAAAGCCTGACATCTCCATCAACATCCAGGTTATCCATAATAGGGCACACATGACCCATCAATTTTCTCCCTCTGAGCCGGTCTCGTACTAGCAACGTGGGTGGTAGGAGCACGAATTCGATCGAGAGCACGTCCAAGTCCTTATAACTATTTTTCGAGATTTTGGAGGTGGGGTCTTAACCCTACTATTGTGGCGGGTCGGCGAAAAGTCTTCCTTGCTCCAGTCCGTGAATATTGGATCGGCCCCGTGATAGGATTAGTCCCTCTTATTCTTAAGATAGTGTCCGTGTCTGTAGTGCTGAATTAGCCTTGTCGGTGTAGGCTGGAAAAACGACGCGTATGGGTAAAGATGGTGTCATGATGTTACCATTGAAATTAGAGAACGGGGAAAATAGATTAGGACCAAAACATGATAACAGAGAAAGGGAAAATTGGTCCTTCGAATGTGATTGGAACTTTGAACTGCTGTTGAAGATTGTTGAAAGTGCTCTGTTACCTTCAAAGAATTCGCGTTGCTTCTCAAGTCTGTACTTTGGCCTGCACTATGGCCTCTGTCGCTTTCTGTTCCGCTCTCTGTTCCGCTCTGATGGAACTGATGTCAGCTTCCTTCCTTGGGCTCCCCTCTCATCAATGCAAGTCTTACTTCTGACAATGTGGTGGTATAGCCGTTGAAAACCCTCGCTACTACTTATCATTGTCAGCAACTCCTGCATATTAGATTTAGAACGCTGTTCTTACCTCTTGAATGTCATCCTTCAGCACTTTGTCTGCCTTTCGGAATGCTCTTAGGTACCGTCGAAGCTCCCGATCTTGTCTGTTTTGGTGATAAATGGAGCCTGGACTGAGATGGTTCTGTTGACAACCTCTGCGAGGATATTAGTATTCTTACTGTAGCAAGAGAGGCTCTCATACCGTGTGCTCTGACTTCTCCTGGGCTTCGCAGAACCGGAAGAGGCTGAAGGGGATTCTGTACATAGAGCTGGCCGGTATTTCAACACGCTCGAAGGATGTAAAGAAATCCTGTAAATGCCGCAACAGTTGCAGAAATGTGTCGAAGTAGATATCTGTCATGTGGGCAGCCGCGAGCTAAGCGAGAAGGCTGAGGCACTAGTCCTAATCTGGACGGAGTGGCCAAGTGACACTGGGTACTGTGATGGAAGGCTCCTAAGGGACTCTCAGACCTGGATCGATCGATCTTGGGTCCATCTGGGCGTGCCGACGGTGAACAGGCTTTCGTCAGCATGATGGTTTCAACCGGGCCTATCGCTACAAGCGGATGCTATCGCTATTGCCCGCAAGACCGACATCAAGGACTGTATATTCCTTGCGTCCATGTAAACGGAGATTTATATGGAGCGTTCATCAGTTATCAATACTGGCGCCTTCCAGGCAAAGCCTTCGTCACAATCCCCCATTATGGCACGAGGACAGCCCTTCGAGTTGGCTGATTTAGGCTCTATCTTCTGGCTACATACACTCAACATATCCCTTCTCTCCGACCTCGTGTCCAGGCTGCGAGCATGCTCGTAACTTGCACCAAATCTTGCATCGTATTCCATTACATCCGTACTTGCATGAGTAAAGTGTCGTCCAAGTCTGATGTGCTCTAGACCTGTCCCCAAATTCTGCCTCCGCCCATCAGAGTCTAGCCATCAAGGTCTTTGCAAGACCCAGGGAAGTGTCTTCCACTGATGGGCTTTGCAGCCGCTTTCTATATCAATTGAGCTTCACTGCCTCGACGCGAGCAAGGTATGGCCACTTCGGAAACCGTGGATAGTTGGTAAGTGATGGACTGCGGTGTTGCTCGTATGGATGGAGCTGGACCAAAAACGGGTGGGGAGGTAGATGGAGGGGATTTGTGTGTCATTTGTAGAAGACGTCTATTTGGTACGTTGACGGACCACAAATAAAAAGCAGGACTTCATCTAGATGGCATAATTAGCGAAAATGATGGCCCCTATGCTTAGATGAATCATACTTTGACTTGATGAATCAATAGCTGTGGCATGGGCATTCTGCTCTCCTGCATTGTTTGAGGTCTATATTTCCATCTTATCAGAAGCACTGCCGTCGTCTCTCTTAATTTATCTCACTGAACATGGCTCTTCATCTGCCGCCTCATCCTCATCTTCGAGCAACTGATGGATCTAAGCATCAGCTTGCACCCTAGTCATTCGCTGGATAAGTGTGACCAGCAACCTCCAAGGTCTGGAGATTTGACGAGCGCCTCGAGTCTCAAAGTCTGTTCCTTTGAAGTTCGTCGCCCATATTAGTGGGCACCGCCATTTCATTTTGGGAACCCTTCGCCGGATTTCCTACCAGAGTAGAGGGTCAACGTAGGCCAGACTGTCAGGGACTGGATGGGGCCTGGGTTAGGGGTTAAGTATGTATTAATGATGAAATACTTTGTATGGTGACTCTGGAAAGATGGATGCATAGCCGCGAGTTAAGCAAGGCAACTGCGGCGCCAATTCTGTTTGGGGCAGTCTGATGGCGGTGGCTACGTTGCAAACAGGGTAGGATTCGTCACAAAAGGGTTGTGAATGCTGAGATTGTTCGGAGACTTTTCTCCAGGGGCCATAGTTCCGGGGCGAGCTACTTGTGTCGACCGTCAAATGCTGCTTCGTGTTTAGGGAGCCTGGGCGGAGATTCGCTGGGAGCACTGAACACAGTATAGTGCTTCCTTGATAGGATAAAAGCCGAATGGTCCTGGCTAAGAGCTCGTTGAATTGGCTTTGTGGTGGACTACTTGTCCGGGGAGATGTTGGTCGAGCCGTAGTTGTAGTCACACAAAGCGTTCCCAAGCCCAAGCAGTAATGCTTATCTGGTTGTTTCATCTTGAGAAATCTGAAGATGGCGAGAGACTTGCTTCTTGTAGATTCTTCGGTGCCTCTGTGTATGCATTGAATATTTAGACCGCGGATCCTGTGATGCTTCCTCTAGCTTGTACTGACGATTAATCTCCCTGCTTGACCAATTACACGTTGTGTGTTTGTTCCCACCGTATCCCACGGAGTACTGACGCTTTGTGAAATACACTCTGATCCGAACCGACAGAAAAGATTATCCTCCATGTCTACTTTGGAAGCTTGTTCATGGCGCTACTGAACGGTGAGGAATGGGGATAATCTTGGGGTCCGTGCATGGATGAATGCATTCTAGCTTTTTGGGGACTAGTGAGTTGCAGGCTGCACCTTCAATGCAATATGTGGATGAGTAGCAACGAAAGTAGTTGCGACTGATTGTTGGACCCTCGAATGATAATCAAGAAGCTAGCCACTGACCCTGGAAGCAAAGGACTACGCAGCCACCATGTCAGATGTATGCGAGGGTAGAGCTAGGGCTGGCTCCAATATATCAGGCTTGAAAGTTCACATATCCGGGATAGACGTGGCGGAACACCTTCTGCCTGTATTACGACAACGAGCAGCTCTATTCGGACAGCTCGGAACTGGCGTTGAGGAGTACAATGCTTGGGATTCTGGAAGGAACAAAAAGATCGGTAACTCGGTGGGTGGCCGCTGCCGCTGAAGCAGCTTGTACAATGAATGCTTTCATTGGAGACATTGAGCTGCATGCGGAAAGAGCAGGGGCAGACAGGATTAGGTTCTTTCTTGAGCATGCCAAATCCAAGCAATCGATATCCTTCTGCTACGGATGGGAGATGGGAGGGTCGGCAATATTGCGCCAGGAATACCTAATCCGTGTTGATCGAAGACCGCGAGAGGGTGATGATCCTGTACATGACGACGCTAGGGCCTTGAGTAAGCACTATGACTGCAGTGGCTCCATGAGTTAGATAGCTCATGAATCACAGTTATCATATTGAGTAACGCTGTGTGAGAGTTGCAAAGCATCACTGCGAGAGTTGAGGACTGGAGCGAGTTTGGTAGTGAGCGGTACGCTATAGCCACTAAGGCACCTATCTATAAGGTACTTCCAGATTCAGATCTCCCCTCTTTACCCTCTCAATCCAGTCCGTGATGGAAGGCTCGGGACCGCCGTATGTCACACAAGTTCTGCGCTCTGATAATGGTTTGCTTGCCGAAAATGTGTTGCATTTGTTCGCTCATGGAATGGATCTCGTTGTGTTGGCTCGGCCCCTCTGAACTCGATCGCTATCTGGAAATAGTCAGCGATGCTAGCACGAATTTGAGTTTGTACTTCCGACTGACTGTTTGGGGTTGGGATTAGCTGTCCGAAGTGCTTGAATCATCCGCATCCGAATCGCTTGATGGACGGGAGTGACTCTGTTTCCAGGAATGAGATATACGCAACTCAATTGACTTGTGAGTGTTGTCTCTGGACATGAATTGAATGAGTCTGACCCTTTTGCCAGAGGGAGACGAGCTTGCTGCTTACTGGGTAAAAGCTCTTTTGGAGTCGTGTTAGGAAATGCTGGGCCTGTAATAGGTGTATGCAGATGTGATCGAATACTATCTTTCAAGGTTACGGAATGGTGCGCAGCTGCGAGATGAGCTCGGCAGCTGCGGCGCTAGCCCCTATTTTTGGCAGCCAGGCAAGGTGGTGATCAAGGCTGGCTCCACCACAAGTCGAATGATCTAGTTTCCTCATCCCCCGGGGATCGTCTGTGTTTGAATGCCCGTTCATGGGTCTCCAGAGCCAGATTAAGGATCCCCAGCGCAAGTTTCTTGATGCGGATAATGGAATGGTGCTTTAAGCGAAGAGGCTTTTGCTTGCTTGTAAGCTGCCTCCCGGAGACTTGGTCCAATGGCATTTCGCGAAAAATTGGGCGCAGTAGGCAAAGACAAGATATACTGATTATGCACCAGTCTTCGGAAGTTCCTGCACTTAGAACAGGCCAAGTAATACCTCCCCAAGCCCAGTAAACTAACTTCGATACCTGTCATTTTCTCCAGCAATATAAGGCTTTCGCCCAGTCCGTCAGCAAGATCATCGAGGTGATGCTTGGCCTCCAGAGTATCACGGAGTACTTTAATGGTTGAAGCATACTGTCAAGCTGGGCGTCATCATGTTGGGATCTTCGTTGTTGTGGAAGCTCAAGATCAACTACGAGACGCTGCCGATCATACTGCAATAAGAGGACTACTGTGTAGTTGCTCAAATAGTGGGAACTGGGGTTCCAGTACAATATAGCAATAATCACTCACCCGCCCTACCTGGAGAGATCGAACGAGAGTGGCTGTGTGTGGATTCGGACGCGGAGAACCTTTGGAGCAAGTCGTTGTCATGGCGAAAGGAATTCAAAGGCTCAATATCTGTTGTAGCTTCAGGGTTCCACGCGCAGATGTGTGAGGGATTTTGATCAGACGAATCGCTCTGAGGCTTATGTGGGGCAGATTATTGAACGAATGGTCTTATTCAGCGTATCATAACGACTTCCTTTGTGGTGAGCTCTCGCCATTAGCTGATGATCGAAATGCGTATGGACATCCGTAACCTTGGCGGCTTCTGAGAACCAGGCATTGTGACAACCAGGAGAAGGCTTCCAGTCTAGGGAATATAAAACCGGCTTGACGAGTGAACTGACGTGTCCAAGCTCTGTATGTCCGTTCTGCAGTAAAGATTGTACAATCTTCAATCTGTAGTAACCTTGGTCAAGATTGTCTGAGTAGAGAGAGGAGGCCCCCAGGGCGAGCTGGAGGGGAAGTGAATTGGACGTCTTCCATCACGGGTTCACGAGATGGTATAGAAATCATTAACGAACTAGCCATTGGCTAATGGTACCTTCAGCTGCCCTGGATGGGCCCGATCGCTTGAGAGGAGCCATTGGGGCTCCGATGAGCGCGAATGGCACCGACCTTATAGGGCAGCAAGGCAGCACAGAGTAAATAATCTGGATGATTGGTAGCCGGTCAGGCTGCGGGAGTCCCATGGAGGGAGAGGAACGGAAAAAGGAACGTGGCTGACTTCAAAACCGTAAGAGGGATACTTTAGGCCTTGGCAAGTATAACGGGATCTAACCAAGTGTGGCTTAGCGCATCTTGGCACAAGTGGGCTTCGCAGTCGTGTTGCTCTCATGCACCGTCTCACCAAAGCACAGAGTCCTCTAAATGGCTTTGTAAATCCAACTATTTGCGGATGCATCAGTGGGATGAGACTCGGGTCTGCTACTTCTGCTGTCTTCAACCACCTTGACGGGTATTTGTTCATCTGTGCTCTGCAAATTCCAGCACTCCTGGCCCCCATATCTTCAAGATCATACCTACCAACACATGTACACCTATAGCCCTGATTCCACTTTTTCCGGACCTCCGAGCTGCTAGTATACATGAACCATCCAAGCAGCCAGAGAGACATCACCGAACAACGGGAATCCACGGCCCATTACGGTGGCTTCTATGCACTTCTGGATCTTCAAATCTACGTGTTGCAATCATGTGTCGCGTGAGCCTCGTCGGGAAGTTTCTCACATAGACGGTATTTCTGACAGCTTGGGCGACTCCGGCCTAGAAGGTGCAAGCTATGGCCCAATTCTTTCCCTTCCAGAGGCATCTAGGCATTGAGCCAACAGGTCACGGAAGCACTCGGTAGTCGGGTGGCTGCTCTAGATAAAGGATGCATGTGGCTTCCAAAGACCGCGGGAAGTTCGAGCCTACATTCAATACTAACATTGTTCTACCATGTGAGTGCAGCTCTACAGTTCTACAACATGAAGCATGGTTAATTAATTGATTATGGCCTGAGAGGCCAATTCCTGTAAGAGTGGCCCTCGATATGATTCTCCGACCAGCTCGATGCCTACCAAGACATGCATCGTACATTCGTCGAGAGTATCGTACATATGACTAGCAGGGCAATGGGTAGATCTACTTCACAAGCGGCTCGTTAACCAGCTACACTCTTATGCATCTCCCGCCAGCAGTTGTTCCTATGCGATCCCCCTCTCGCAACTAACGCCTTTTGTTGCACTTCCCAACTGCCCGCGCCTTGTGTGGATAATAGCTCGTAGACCTGGATATTGAGAACCATTTACTCATGGATTGGATCGTGTTAGGCTCCAGACCGATACTGGGGGACTGTCAGTAGGCTGGAAAATGTTTCCAGGTTAACACGACGCACTCTTTGCCTTGATACTACAAGATAACACTCTGCTTTATCAGCGATCGAAGATTTCTCCTTGTCGCGCAAACTTGTACAGCATAGGCCTCGCCCAGACGTCCGGATACCGATCACTTCGCTCTGCCATCCAACTAAGCTCTTCCTAGTAGCTGAAAATTGCGTGAACCAGAGCTTGATGGTAGGTGAATGGATGTAGCTCCTAGAATGAATCTTAGCCACGGAATATCATGCCGCTGCAGAGCTAGAAGGGGAGCTAGACCTCGTCACTGTTTCTAGAAATGCTGGGCCCGAGATACGTGATTGAGATATGCATTCACACATTCCAGAGGAAGGGATTACGCGCCAGCCGCGCTAGGTCACACGTCTACCTAGGTAGGTGAACTACAAGCTAAGCCTCTTTGAGGTTTTGAAGAGTTCATTCATTGGACGTCGCGCCCCTGAATCCGATACCGGAAGGACTGTGGCCAGAGAACAATGCCTTCACAAGCCTGGTTGTTAAGCCGGAGGACTGGTGAATATTTCTTCGCCTATAAAGCAATTTAGAAGTCTCTGACAGGGGCAGGTGTATGCCGAACGCTGATCCCTTCTAGGTCGTCCGCAGATCGCTCCATTGCGTAGGCTCTTCAATACTACGTAGTTTTGACAGGCGATGTACGTGCTTTAGGATCATCACACGAAGCGAAGCTGAATATCTGAGGTAAGGAACAAGTATATGTTGTGTCTCGATATGCCTTTGTCTTCACCTTCACACTGTAACACGGTATGCTGACAATAGGAGCAACGGCTCTCGATTGGAGATGGAATGCAGACTAGCAGGCGTCATCAGCTGTGCATATGCCAGCGTCCCCTCCTTCACATCGTAACACTACATGATCACACTGACGCAGAAGATGGGTCTTCATTAAAACACATTCTTCCTGATAGGCCCGAGATGTAGTACTACATGCCATAGAAGAGAAAGTGCCGTTCATCACACAGGGCTGAAGGATTGATGGTAACACGCCGCAGGCTTTATATAAGCTTGAACTTTTCCCCCAAGAGCCGCTCTCTCCAAATCTTCCCTATACGTATATAGTATTTCTCTTTGCAACCTCGTTCTCAACATTTCTTTCTCTTTTTATACATATATATATATATATATTATCCGCTAGTGTCCGGTCTCCAGGCTATCATTCAGTTGCACGAGCCACTCTTTCTCCATGGCTATCGCCCTCGTGCTTACGGCAAACCAGCATCCCAAGCCTCCCATGCCAGATGGGTAAGGTTACCGCTTCCTACATCCAACAAGGTGCCACCGGGAGCTGGGACAAGGCAGGACAATAAAAGCGGACAAAGCAATCTCATCATGATTTGCTTCATCACGGATTGTCCCAAGAAGGGTCGGGCACAACAACCACTTCTATCCAGCGTCAACTGGACTTTAGGACCACAGGGGCTAAGGTTGCTTGTGGCCGGCCATTTTGAGGAGGAGGACTTTTTTAGCCTCCTGGATCACTATGAGAATGATTCCTGCCCTAGTACACTGCTTGCATCTATGTACAACTCCGTTATGACGGATAGTACCATTCTTCAAGGGAAAGATGCCCAGAAGGTCATCACCTACTTACCAGTGAGAGTGTATGGCGTTGAAGCAGCAGATGTCGAAATCTTCAAGCTGGGAGTGGGACGGAATTCATGAGGAAGAAGTGGAGGGGTAGGATGATGACTGCCGTATCAGGCCCGATCCGGGCGCTGCTGGGCAAGCGCCCGACTTCTACGGGGTATGGCCGCAACAAATGGGAATCATTCCCATCGGGGGACGGGTGGAATGCATTTTTGGGGGGCTCCTCACCACCGTCGCTGGCGGTGTGCAGTTCGTGACGCTCGTCGACCGAATTTAGGGCTCCATGGTTGAAGCCGAAACCTCTAGCGTGGCTGCGAGACCTGGTGTTTGGTCAGCAGATAGTGTCTGAGACAGCGAGGCAGACACTTTGGTGGAAGAGATTTTTCGAAAACATTCATTTTGATACTCAGCAACAAATGACCATACATTGCGACAATCAGCAGACCCTAGGCCTCATACAGGCTAACACCCCAAGGCTGTCGACACGTCTAAGACATGTCGATGTCCATAGCTGCTGGCTCAGGCAGGAAGTCCAAGAAGACAGAATCTCAGCGTCATGGATACCCACCGCGCAAATGCCAGCAGATGGATTCACCAAAACGCTACCCATTCAGAAACACCAAAATTTTATTAAACTCCTCAACATGGTCGACATTACCTCCCTCATCAACTAATCATCATCATTTTTCAGCCTGATCGAAGAACGCTCAAGCTGGGGGGGTGTGTCAGCAGATAGCATGCTATCTGCTGACATGTTTGGTCTCTTTCTTGCTTGCAGTTCTGTCAATTTTAGATAGTACTTAATTAATCCTTCACTTCTTGTCGTGCGTACAGAAGGCCACTTATGCCTAGGTCACGAGCCTGATGAATGCGAGGTGCAAGTGCTACTAGACAAGGACTTCATGACCCAATTGCTTGACAATATGGAAAGCCTAGTATGCATGCTTTTCGCGTGCGTATCGTTTACTCACGTCCATTGCGTTGACCCTAGCCGGAAGGCCGGTGCATGTATTCGCATGCTCGAGTAGTCTATCTGCAATGTCCGACTTGAAAGACGTTCCGAAACACCTTCTTTTGGTTGGTGTGCCAGCTCTCCGGCCCGTCGGCATCCCTACATCATGCTTAACTACAACAGCAATGAAGACTCCTCTGAAAGCTCTGGTCAACCTGGCGAAGTTCTGCGCTGCTAAGCTGTATAGCAAGTTCAACATCATCATCGCTTTAGTCAGATAAGACTCGAGGAAAGTGTTGGACCAATCAGCATGCTCAGCGCCACTATTCCAGGAACCTTCACCAACTTGGTCTCATCAGTTGGGCGAAGGCTGCAAATATATTGGGATACCGCAAAGGCTACCCTCGACACAGTCAAGAAAGGGAAGCAAGACCATTTCTGCCAACTCAGACCTCATAATGGGCATTGGATTGTCCAATACAATGCTCCACCATCACCATCAGCGATCTTCGCCTCATCGGCAGCGTCCAACACCATATCGTAGCATTCAGAAGCTCTAACATCACCAACACAAACAGCTTTGAGAACTCCATCTGAGCGGAAAGCTTTTGAGGCATCACCAACGCATCTACACCAAACTATGGGCCACAAGACGAAGGGCATAAAGCTGGTCTCTAATTCTTCCGAGACGACTGGACCGCTCCGGCGGTGACAAGTGCCCAGTAGCTGCAGAAATTGAAGTCATGCCTCGTGCACGCGAACATGGCGCTACGCCTGCGGCGCCTGGACTTCTCTCACCATGTGTAGGTGATCCTTGGTGGCAGGGGGTCAGTGGCAAAGGCAGCATGGTAGCCAGACAGATGTTCGAGATTGTCGATAGTGACGGCATGAGCTTGTCGTCGATGTCTAGTCCTAGTAGCTAGAATGAGATTTTCATCGAGATCCGCAGAAATCTCAGCAGCTCGGGCATGCAAACACGGAGTTTGCTCATCTAATTTCTAAGGGGACCTTTCAGCTAGTCAGCAGGTCCAAAGTCAACAGCACTATCCTAACATAAAGCTCTTCTATGCGTCCGAGGAGACCTACAAAAGACCGAGCAGGACACCGCGGCAGCTAGACTAGCTATTCGAGTGTTCCGAGCGCTCATGGCTATCACCGCCAGCTTCAACCTCAAGGCAAGCCAGTATGACGCGGTGAATGCCTTCATCAATAGTGCCATGAATGAGCAAGTCTATGTCGACTATCCCGAGGGGATGGAGCCGTTTAATGACGTCAAGGAGCCATGTTTCCTTCTGCTCAGGACCCTCTATGGACTCAAGCAGTCGCCTTTGCTCTGGCTTCAAGAGGTCACAGCAACACTACTTGAGCTAGGACTCTGGCGTTTTGGGATGAGGACTGGCAGGAATTGCAACAGGCAATCCAGATTCTACAGGAAATCCCTGGGTCCTCATTGGCTGATAATCAGGATGAACAGGAGCTCGAGATCCCCATACCTAATTATGGTGTTAGCACCCAAGTCACACCAAATTCTTAAACAATCCAAGACACCTCCTACTGATACTCAGTCTTACCTCACCCCGCCGCCATCAGACATTGGAATAACACCAATGGTGGCAGAGAAAGTGATAGAAGAAGTGTTATTCGCTCGCATGCTATGATATCATCCAGATATGCTGACACCATGACCATAAAGAAGTGCCCAACACGAAGAGAAATTACAATACATGGCGTTCAAAGACGGCCTATGAACAAGGTCCGCACCAAGAACTCTATATATACATATTTCCTTTCAGACACAGATTGTTGATTTGGGGCTTGGGAGGATATACCCACTGGTTCCCATTCCAGTGGGAAGGGGAAAGCCAATGCCCAAGCAACTCCACCCAGGCTCATTTCCCCCGCAGATGCAAGTATGGCGCAAGGAAGTGCTACGACACTCAGCAGGGTGAGGTCACGACACCAAGAGACGTGAGAAAGGCTTGGCAGAGTACGAGGGCGCTGCTTAAACGAGACAACGCGTGGGAAATTTTTGACCAATCAGCATGCTAGTACTCGAACACAATGTCAAAAAGATGGATACTCATTCAGTCCACCTAGCAGCTCAACATCTGCGACAGTTATGAGCCCGGTTCGCCCCAAGTGGTTCGCTTAATTGCGCTGGACTTGATCAAGCATACCACTGCTGCATCTATTTTCAACAGTCTCATCCATTTATCCTTCATTTCAATCAATACCCTGGAGTTTGGAGCCATCAAGATGAGCACACAAGCTGCCATTGCATCAACCATCGCCCTCACGGGTCCGTCAGACTGGCATACTAGATCTCTATCATCAGATCCAGTGCCAAACAATCAGAGATATGGGATTATATAGACCAATCCATCAACGAGAAACCGCTCCTCGCCCAACGATTGCTCCTTAGGAGGACTGGATTATCAACTGAGCTTGAAGAAAGAGCTCGCAATGACCGATATACCGACTCAGTACTGGAGTTCCACGTCAAACTGAAGGAATATAAAGAGGAACGAGAAGATCTAATCTGTACATTATCATATATACAGAAATCCCTATCCCCAGAGCACATACTCCATGGCAGGCACTCCGCGCTCTTCAACAGGCCATCGAGCCTCACTCCAGCGTCGGAGCCCTGGAGATTAACAGACAATAGAAATTGCTATGTGCTGGGCCACCAAGATTTCGGAACATGAGGCTACGGTTTAACGAATAGGAACTTCTTTATACAGAAGGACACTCCAAGGCTATCAACTCGTCTAAGACACGTCGACATCTACAGCTGCTGGATAAGGCAAGAAATTCAAGAAGAACGGATCACCGCTGGCTGGATTCCTACTTCGGATATGCCAGCAAACGGACTAACCAAATCCCTACCAATTCAAAAACACCAAAACTTCATCAGATTGCTAAATATGGTCAAAATGTCAACCATTACCCACTATTCAGCCTGATCACCTCAGCGCTCAAGCTAAGGTGGTGTGTTAGACTAGTTGAGCCACCAATCAGCATACTAGCGTTCATTATCAGTAACGCATTTTCTAGCGTTTTCCAGCCCTACTGATCACCACTCAACAGCGTCATTGAATCTTGTATATAGATAGCTACCTCCATGGGCTTAGCTAGTCAGACCAATGCAGATTCATCTATCTAGAGCAACACCTTGCCAAATCAACACCTTGACATAAAATCACAAAACCATGTCCAGTAGGAGCAATGCCTTGCCACTCCTATAGGAAAATCCAAAATCACGCCGGCGTAGATTTCCACCATTATGAGTGATGATTGCGGGAACTGCTATCAGGGTCTAAGGAGACACTGATAAAAGTAGAAACCTATAAGCCAGACAAATTCGATAGTCTCGGCGATTGCTTTTCAGGAGCGTATGAAGCATAGTCTGTAAATATTATCTACACGAGAATATATTGTTTGAATGTTCCTCTGAAGTGGGTACCAGAAGCATCCCATCGCTACAGAGAGAGAAAATTTTGTGTCCATTGATGTAGTAGTGTCCAAAACTAGTGGTCAAAAAAATAGGCTGCAGGGCCAGTGTACCAGTTATATTCTGATTCATCACTTGTACCCTATGACAGACCTTACAACGTACTCGGGTACAAGATTCTTGTCCCGGCACCGCTAGATACGCCTGAGCTGGGAAAGCGGATTGGTATCCTTCTGAGTATACTTCCATCTCTGCAATTCTTCCGGGACGCTTAAGCACACTCTGGATCTTTCCACCGAAGAGCACGTACTACCGTCGAGGTCTGGATAGGCATACCCTAAACTTTCATGTCTCTCCAATCGTCCTCGATCACCCGACAGTGATACGCCGACCTAATGCGTAAGGCATTTGCTGGGTATGGGGAGACGGGATATCTGAAGTCAGTATATAAGCCTATTCCTCCAATGGGCTCCATTTTTAGCAGGATAAAATATAATTCCTCCCTGACTTTCAACTTCAGTACACTACTTGGCTCTCACCCACCTCATCGCCGCTTGCGGTAAACCAAACGCTAACGACTTGAAAGCGCAAGCAGATTACACGGGACAAAGAAACCAGTCTACCTAAACCATCGAACCAAGACCGTGGGGCCCGTGAGCCCCCGGAAGAGAGGCACGCTTTGGCTCGACCTCGACAAAAACGATATGCTAGGATCTACCCAAATGTTACTCCTTGATATTCCTCTATTGCTACATCGATTCGCTTCCCTCAGAGCAGATATTCACCATACGAACCCGGATGAACCTGTTGATAGGGGGCCAGTGACACCTGGCTCACTGCTAGAAGTCATAGCCTTATGTCGCTGGAGGAAGAATGGGTTGGTACGCTGGGTTGCATAACACTTTGGAGGAAAAACTGACATATTCTCTAACAGGCTACGATCAGCAACGTAAATCAAACCAAGCTCATTATCCCCCACGCAATTGCACTCGTGCATTGCTCCTCTCATCAGGGTGGAAACTGGAAAAGGATGAGGCCACAGAAGAATTCATTGGTTGGCCGAGTCCTCAGCTAGGCCCCTACTCGTCGCTGCCATGGGCTGCGACAGGGAGCAGAGGCCCATCCCCAAGACCCTTCAGTCTAGGCGACAGGAGACCTGCGGTATAGTGGCTGAGCTGAGCCATCTATATATATACAGGCGTGCGTGTGTGGGTAGGGTGAGCTTGCAGCCAAGATCGCTAGTGAGGTGCTGAGCAGAAGGTATAGTGAAATGGCTCGGAGAAACAAAAGGAGTAAAAGAGGCAGGAATAGGTGGTGGCCCCTACTAAGAGAACTGCTTGGATCCCAACTTTCCTAGTATGCTAGCGAAGCTACTAGTTGCCGCCGGCGGCGATTTCATCAAGTACTAACCACTCAATGAATTGGTGCTCTGTCCCAATTGATATCAGCTGGGTACCCAAGCGAATTAGCGGAGCATACGATACGAAAGCTTTCGGCATGAATTGTCCAAGTGGAGGCTTTGGGGACAAATTCGCCATGGCGTATGACTTCAGGTTCTCGCTGGCTTCTACAGTGTCCAGCATATTCTATGTCTATCGACTCCAATGCAACAAATTTGGCAAATATAGTGAATGTTCGCTCTAAATCTTCCACGACCCATTGTCGGAATGAGATGCTGGTACTGCTTTGAAGCTGATATGTACTAGTGTTCGTATTCTAGAAAAAGTTCCATCGAGATTATGATCATCTCATTGATCCTTAAAGACTCTAGAGATCTTTAAAGAAGACTATATCAAGCGTACTAAGACTTTCACACCAGATGGTTTTCATTTATGGTGCATGATGTAGCTTCTCAACCCCTGTAAAAGGGGGAAGGAGGGACGATAACGCACATCATTGGAGTAGAAGACAAGATCTGAAGTCCTAGCCTTTTCTCCAATTGTTGCTGCTTCCACCGTGGTTTAATGAACTACGTAGACTAGAACTTACAGGTACCGTGAAGTTATTTCCTGCGGAACGCAGATCGATTTTTACCCCTTGGTTCCCTGGATGAAGGTTATGTGCCAGCTACAGATTGACGATAAGCTATGCTAGTATTGACAACTTCATCTGTCAAAAATCGTGAAACAGACTTTGTAAAGGAAAGAAAGACTTAATCGTTCTATGTAATGGCGTAGGATGCAACTTCTCGTCAATATAAATGTATACCTCTTCAATGCTTTGTACATTCTAGCTCTTGATCTTCAAGGAGACGGAGCTCTGGAAAGCTAAAGAACGGGCTGCCTTTGGTAGCCTTGGCCAGGGGGGTAACCTGGCAACTGGCATCATCAACAACAGGTGAGACAAGCTAAGCCTTCTTGAGGTTTTGAATACTTTGTGCCTTGAACTTCGGGCTTCAAAAGTTTGGTACGCTAAGCAGAAACGTGCATACGCTAAGCACAAAGGGGTATAATTAAGGCAGACAAGGCGGTTATTTGTTATGTTCATCCTCCTGCGATCACTGGTGGTCCAAACTATGCCTCTGAGACGTTTCGAGGAAGATAATTGTCGAAAATCGTGCTGAAGATTCCGCCATGAGAAGCAGCAACTGTCGAGAACGATGGATGCTACTTGCAGTGGGCTACTGAGTGGTCGGATATGACATTGTTCCAACAAGCCAAGCTTCTTAGGATTCTTTGTGGGTCCGGTCCGTTGAAAAATTTACCCTGACCCTGGAAAAGAAGGCCATGACTGTCAGCCTGGGGGAGGACGTCTCCTACCCCATTCAGGGGGTTGGTTGGCATGACCTTCTTCCAGTAGACCCTTCGCACCAGCACCTCGCCTCCAACAGCCGCAAGAGATTTGTTTTGGATGACCCTTTCCTTCCACTCTCTCGGCGACAACAGCACATCGAGCTCCTATCCAGTCTCATAGTTCCTTCCGCAGCAATCCAGATTGGTGCTTACTAGCGACCTGGAATCCATTGTGAACCCGAGATAGGCGATTCTGACGCTTGAGATTTCTACGTGCATACTTGTCCTCAGCGATTCCGGATCAAAGCCCACTTAGCGTACCGCAGTGCTTACTTCAGGAATCAATGCAGGCCTCACAGGTTTCTATCTGGACTAATGAACGTCCTCCAGATATCTCAAGACGCTGATAAGAAAATTAAATTCACATTAGGCCGCTGTTTAATTATAGGAGCCTAGGTGACCTCATCACGATCACAGGAGACTACTTACTCTGACAAGAAAGGAACTTTGTCATTCGAACGTCAAGATTCATGGCGTTATTAGGTGAGTGTGCAAGGTTCTTTACCAAAGAACAATGTTACTGATGGTCAGGCAGCCTAGCGACAAGTCGGGAAGCATCGACCCGTTCAAAAGGAGAGCCAGCGATCCTGCAATCCTAGCAAGCTTACCCCGACGAGACTGCTGCCGAGCAGCTGGATCGCACCGATACGACTTTGTCTTTGGAGCGAAGAATCAACAGCGCTACGGGGTGTAAAGATTGATCGGTAAAGACACTCATTGAGAAGATGGTCTGAGAGGTAATGACCGGGGCTGTGTGTCTGCCTACGCTCTTAAGCACAGTCTCACTCTTACTGGTATTTAGTTCGACTGTTGGATATTTCTGCCACGGTCAACTTTTTCGAGGCTCTACAGCATTGTTCGCTAAGACGATCTCAGCGTCCGCAGCATTATGGTCAGCCTTACTTCGAATCCACCGAATCAGACCGCTCGATCCCCGCCCACTCATCTCGTCCATGGTAGCATCATGTTCACATCCTAGCCCGGGGGCCGTGTGTATGTCGGGCGGGTGTGGGGTCTGATGCCTGTGAACACGGATGAGGTCCTCAGTGCCTGTCAACAATGAACCGGCGCCTGCTGGTGACGGTTGAGACCGAATTTCCCTGTTCTGAAATAGCTCTTTGGTCAGAATCAATCATCTACCCCCACACGGGACAATCGCAGAAAACCTGCTCGTTGCCTTGGACATCTCAAGCTCTTTGCCCACTACCACCCAGCAATTTGGAGCTTCGAGTGAAAAGCTAGTATAACGACTACTCGCGGTCCCAGCTCGCTATGAAGAGGATAGCTGGCATCTGCTGCAAGCAATGTTGAAGACGAACGATTGGGGGTGGACAGGCAGGTTCAATCAATTCGAGAAACTCCTTGGAAAATTGGGAAATACTATCTGATGGGTGAAGGGTGAGGGCAATAAGTCGAAGAGGTTAATTGTTGCATGTTTATTGAGTTTTTACAGACATCACGCCGAAGATTAGGGACAGTAGGAGCCTGGAGAGCTTATGATGGCCTACTCGAATGGATAGTATCGTAATTTAAGAGCTCTCAAGTACTCTAAGGGCAAGGCAAACAAGCACAGAAGCGATATCTGGGTACATAGTTTCGAATACATAGACCAATAATACTAGACGCTCCATCACCTTCCTCGCTGAACAATCAAAGATGAGTACAGCGCTAGTCACCGGGCAGGCTACTGAAAGAAGCAGGGAGACTTTCCTCAGAGTTGAGTGGCAATGGCGCTAAAAGCTGCCTCGTTCCAGTAGGACTCGATTAGGAAAGGCGGGAAATTAGCGACCCACATTCCACTGATAAATTCAACAATGTAAATTTCACGGGCACCTTCCCAACTCTTCATCGACCAAGGACGGTGCTCAGTAACACATGTTCTAGGGTCTTCTACCCCTATCCATTGTCACCCATAGGTGTTATTCTATCATGTATATTAGGAGCTCACACGAGGGCATTGTGTGGCATTGTGCCACAATCAGATTCTTCTGGAAAGGTGCCATACAAGACAGGGAAGATCCCCTATGAACTCAAGAACCAAAAGGAGTGGGACCCGGACAAAAACAAACCTGAGTATCAGTCGGGTGACGAGTCAAAGGAATCCTACCACGACGACGATGAGACATTCATCCAAATACCCTTGTGTGGGATGATCAGCATCAGCATGGCCTTAGCTTCACCATTCTAGGGGAATCCCCTATGAACTCAAGAACCAAAAGGAGTGGGACCCGGACAAAAACAAACCTGAGTATCAGTCGGATGATGAGTCAAAGGAATCCTACAACGACGGGGACGAAGACGAGGGATTCATTTATAGACCCCATTGTTGGACTCTCAGCATCAGGATGAGCATACCATGAGTATCCCCATTCTAGGGGAATCCCCTATGAATTCAAAACCAAAAGGAGTGGGACCCGGACAAAAACAAATCTGAGTATCAGTCGGATGATGAGTCAAAAGAATCCTACAACGACGAGGACGAGGACGAGGGGTTCGTTCATACATCCTATTCTTGGACTCTCGGCATCAGAATGCCATTAGCATCATCATTCTATGGTTTTCTACCCCTATTGCTTGCCATCCTAGGTGTTGTACTGACATCTATGTTAGGACAACGTTTCAGCTCCTCAGGCTATGCACTCTCCTTCATCCATCTTCCCAATCAACACCTTTCGCAACATCTTGCAACAGATCCGGGCAAGAACAAGCCTGAGTATCAGTCGGATGAGGAGTCAAAGGAATCCTACAACGACGACGACGACGACGAAGATTTCATTCATATACCTTACGTTTCCGGTGGTAGAACCTTGCTGAGGAAAGTTGAGAGGAATTCTGCAAAGAGATGCGTACGACTCTGAATCTGCGCTACGCAGGCATAGGAGAATTAGCGACCGAGCGAAAGAGAATCCCAGGAGCAGAACCCAGTCCACGAAGGTCCTAGCCACGACAAGCCCTCGAAAGTTGTCGGACCTAACGGTAATGCACCAACTGGGACCACAGAACCCGATTCGAGAGCAGATGTGGGTTGCCTGAGGATAATTGGATTTCAGCCACTGGGTGTCAGGCGAAATATTATGTAGCTAATTCTCGCTCAATTTACTACTCTTCATGTAATACAAAACGCTCGCTCTTGGATTGTGCATTCGATCGAAGTGATGTTGATGCCTTGAAACCAAACTATCGCTCACGATGATGATCCTCCAGAATGTTAGAACTGAGTGGATACTCGGCCCCTATCCATGTGATTCTTCCACCTTTAGGCTGGCTACCCAAAGTACCCTATATTTAGAAACTAAGAATCCTGCGATCGCCCCAAGAGACCGCGGGACAACATGGATCCCGTAACAGCGTCTGCTCCTGAAGGCACACTGGCGTATCCGTCTCACAGGTTCCAGGATGTCGATGGTAACAGTACGTAACGCCTAGAATCCTGATATTACCTGAGCCTAAAGCTATTTAGATAGAGGGATTCGAGTTTCCTCGGACCGCTCTGGCAAGATCGAGGTTGGATTGCCCGTTCGTCATTCGCTAGCGGCCTCACTATTCACCAAGTTCAAGGACAAAAGTTCCATGAGCCCCTGCAAAGATAATTTAGAGGGCCAGACCATGCTTCAGACGGGGCCATACTGGTCGTCCCCACAGCGGTGCTGGGGACCAAAGCAATAGGCTGGATACAAGGGAAAATCGTCGCTACACCGGACAAGCAGATACTGGTCAGAGGGGACCGTCGAATATTCCAGCGATAAGACCGATGGAATGGACCCACACGCCGTGATCTTTCTTCTCTACGGTCGCATGTCGGCTGAATATTCCCAACGCAAGACAGTCATACCAGGACTGAGACCCAAAGGCTCGTCACGTACTTAGAGTCGCAAATGGTTACCAATGCATGCCATTAACATATGATGCATCCGGTATTTGGACAATTAGACTTCGCGTTACAGCAGGTCGCTGTCCCAGATGTCTGTGGGCCCTTCTTTCCAGATCCCTTAGCGGTCTGCCTGAACGAGGTGATCAGATTCATTTTCGAGGGCTGGGGAGCAAATGGTCCCACTGTCTGTCAATTGCAGGACCCACGACGAAGAAATATATTTTCTGTCCAGCATGGAAGATCAAACACAGCCGCGAAGGGCCAAGATATCAAATCAAACGAGCCGTAGAGGACCCTTCCCTGCCAATGCGTTCGGGCAGTACGAGAATGCAAACAAAGACTTTTCGACCGTCATCAGCGCTTTCTTCTTTCCCACGCTGTGCAAGCAGAGCAAGTCAACGTTAAGACTATAGAATAAAGCCGTGGCTATTCATAAGATGTGCTTGGGACTACGTTGAGCACGGCGAGGAGACTGAGTGGAGAAAGGTCTACTACGAGCAACATGACGCATCAATACACAAGAAGCGCATAGAAGGGCCTGGCGATGAAACACTCTTGCATGATAGATATTACGGCGATTTAAGCGAACTGAATAGCCATGGAGAGCTTCTACAAAAGATTGGGCAAGGAGGAATGCCGTTGAGAGAGCGACAAGTGCAACCAGAAGCCGAAGAGCGGGAGGAACAATGACAAAAACGGCACAAAGGAAAGAGGGAAGACTCCGGATCTGCATATGCATTTGGGGTGTCAAAATGGTTAATGTGGCACTCAGCACTGATTCGCTTAGTTCCAGGTACACCTCCCGTATCAGATACAGGCATCTCATGGCTAGACCAGTTGCTCTAGACCGTTACCTGAACCTATCAATCCCGGAGGTCGAAATCTGCCCAGAGGAATTCATCGTATGGCTTCGCAGCCGGAGTGCAGCATACGCAGTCTCAGCCAATGAGGGATTTACGAAGAGATTGCGGCGTCTACAGTTTCTATTGGTAAGATCAATTAGCGCATGCTACTGTATTCAGTCGTGTGCTGACGCTGTTGTAGCAGGCAATATTTCGATATGAATTTCGAATGGTTCGGACACTACATCGATATCATAGCCATCAGTTTACGGCTCTTGGGCCTTAATACGGTGGAATGGGGATAACAATGGGAAAAAGCATGATGATCGAAGAGGCAGCGTTCTAACTCTACTTGATGAGGGGAGGCGACGAAGAGCTTAGTAGAGCCAAAATAGTTGTAGTAATTCAATTGCGATATCAGACACATAGTCTATCAAGTGCACTTATAATCGGACCCTTTATCTCTAGAAGTTCCTCCTCCGTAGGGATCGTCGTTACCATTGGCAGAGGAAAATTAGTAATGGGGTGTATGGAAGGATCTTGTGAAAGTTCATGCTGTTCCTTGATATGCCTACCCCGATGGGTGGACCCATTCCATCTACGGATGGCAGAAGCCATCTATGGAATGCAACATACCACTGGAAGGGGAATCCTTGGGCCGAAGACCTTCTCATCGCTGCCTCCAAAGCTTTTATGGACATCAAGATCCTCACGTTACTGGCTTACCATTCATGGGTTGCGCACCACCCCCGAGGACTTTCACTGACATCCTTTAATGGCGCCAATCCCCAGTGTCCCATGATGGCCAACCTTTTGCCGCCATCGCCGGATCCTATTTGACCCAGAATTTGCTTCGACTGCTGCCAGCCACTTGTGACAGCTAGCGAAGGCGTTCTGCATCAACATTCGATCAGCTCTTACTCGTACCACAAAATCTTTCCCTTTGCCACCAACCACGCATCAGTGACAACGATATTCTTCTTTGAAGGAGCAGCTCGTGTCAGGGTGCGCACCATACGATACACGGTCTCAAAAAATCTAAGTGATTTTGGCGCCGAGCGGATCGCACAGAATCTTGTGTATGTCATCCTTTGCACGGATACACTAGACGTCATGGGCCAATTCAGCGACTTACCTCGGGATATGCATGGAGCATGTTGGAACTCGCAAGAAGGCCGAGATACCAACCCAAGATGCCCTGTGGCACGTTGGCTGGTACAAATCTGATGAAGAGATGGTCGGCGGTATGGATCGAATATCGGTCCCAAACTGGCAGAAGCCTCATGCTCAAGCTTGGGAGATTTTTAGCTAGCTATATTTGCTTCCAGAGGATTACAGACCGTTGCAGAGGACATCAAAGATATGAACGAACCGTCTTCTCCAACCTTCCACGCACGGAACTACTCCTGAGATAATGTTTGATCTAAGGACTTAGCCATGAGAATTCTTGGAAGCAACGAGCTCAAAGCCAATCTTGACAGTATTCATTCCATGAAGATGGTCATCAACTCGGCTTATAACAAATCACGGCTCTCGCTCCCAGCTGTGGAGCTACTTTTTCGTCGATTGAGGCCTCTAAAGGGTATTTTCAGGATTGATGACTTTCCTGCAGATCCAGTGCCATGGTGCATTCGTGAATTGAGATCGGAATATCATGGGAAACCCCCAAAGGTTCGTGCTCCTGGTAATCTCTTCTAGGTGCTGGAGTCCTTCGACTCGATTGCTAATATTCTTTTCGGCGTGGAGCAGAGCACCAGTTCTACCTTTATCATCTCAAGAGTATTACACTACGCTCATTGCAAGGAATGCTTTATGAGACTCTAAAGCTACGCTAGGTCGTATGAAGGGGAAATTTGGTCTACTGTTGCTGCAAGGATATTACGAATGCCGAAAACATTGGATGGAGGGAGCTGGAGCGAGGGGGATCAGTTTTCTACAATGTAGCATGAGCTCTAGTCCTGGCTGATATGAACGGGTCAATTTCCAGGGTTTATGTTGACATGGATTGAACGAAGCCGCCTATGGATGGATCAGAGACGATTGGGTGGAGTCTATATATAGTGATATCATGTTCCTAGACTCTAGATAGGAACGAAGTGTGCAATAAACCACATGCGGAAGAAGTAGTTGCCATAGTCAATGAGCTCTACACAATTAATCATTGGATTCATTGCCTCAAATAATGCCAGACTTCGACTTCAAAATTCGATTAATTCATACCAAGGGTCACTTAAGTTAGTGCTTTACAATAAAGGGTCTCTCTCCGAATCTTTCCCTCTCATTATTCGCTCGTGCAAGCAACCGCTACTAGACTCTCGCTACAATCAATTACTGACATGTCGCTACAAGGTGAATTTACTTACTAATAAGACGGTCAGTAAAGAATCATCTGCTTCGCCAAGTATTCAATTGTAAAGCTATGCAAGGATCCCAACGCCGTGGTCCTAGGCTAGACCTGGTGCCGGTGAATGACTGCCATCGAAGATTCTAATTGAACGTTCTTTTCATGTGGCCCGGGTAGCTGACTGGTCGACTTGTGGTGAAGTGTTGGACTATTATCGCATGGTATTGCTAGTTTTGGTATGGCTTGTACGCGAGAGGCGAGCATAATTGCTTCGGCGGCGTAGATAGCACGGCTATGAAGGCGTTGTAACACATCCTCCTAGCAGAATTCACATGCTTCTGGTCCAAAGGGTCACATAGTCACCCTTGCTCGGCTCTTTTACTATGAAATTGAAGTTGTGAAGTGGGGATCCGTTGAAGGTTTGACATGTATGACTGGCTGGCTTTGCAAGATAAAGCAGCTCCTTGTTGAAGTTGATTACCTAATATAGCGCCCATATCCTTCTCAGTCTAGGTTAGACGTTCCTTTTGACAGAGGGTAGCATAGGCATCCATGTTCTTGCCACCGTATTTCCCGACGCTACCCGTTTTTCCGTAGTCACACGTAGTCCAAGAAGACCGATCCAGGCAACTAGTAGCAGTAAAAGGTGAAGTGATTGTGTGTGGTATCTCGCTGCTTGATAGCCACAATCGTATTGCTGCATAGTGTGAAGCCAATAGCCAGTCAAATTGTGATTCTGTGTGATAACCAGCTGTTGAATTCGGTCCTTTTACTAAATACGGCCGGAAAGCATCACACATATGATCCTCGTGGACACGCTGCTAAGGTGTCACACTTATCATACCGATTCATTGGCCGTGGATGCCTCCCCTATGGTATGTTACACTCATTGCGGTGTTCTTCCTATAGAAAATTACATCGATTGTCTATATAGTCCGCTTTATCTACCTCTTTTTCTTCTACCAAACTTTTTTTTAACAAATATGGTAGGCATCCAGCATATCAGTCAGCTATGAGAGGCCTCTTTGGCCTACCAAGTCTTGCTTCTGCATTTTTATATATATTCAAGAGACCATTCTAGCTCTGTCCAACGCTATCCTGACCTTCTCTTTCTTCCACATCTCTCAAAAACCTCGGGCGTCCGCCGCTTCACCTTCTGTCGAAGACTTACGCGACCAACACGCCCTCCATCTAGTCCTGATTACCTTCTCGGCCTTCGTGGCCTTCGTCTATGTCGAATCTTATCGAACAACTTATTCTCCTCTTTCATCACCGTCTCTCAAACATCTTCTCCGTCCTTTCTTCCTACACCTATAAATATTCGTATATCTATATATATATAATCAGGCTTTTGATAAAGGTCGGCGACTCATCGCATCGCCTACGGAACCTTACTCAGATCAACCTGGGAAATGCTTTTGAGAAGCTGAGAAGTGATAACCCAGCAGACGTGTCATGGAGGCAAGCCCGCATTCGTGTGGTGGAGATCGCAGTTTATCGGCACAAAGGGCACTGGATACCAAGCCTAAACTCAGATCTTGGAGGGTATCCAAAATTGCATTGGAGCCTGGATGAGCACAGCACCCATCACTTCGCGGACGGCATCGATCTTATCATCAGCGTCAGGCCGATTACAATACGAACGATCCTCGAAGCACTTGTTGATTCTCTGCAGCTGAGAACGTGAGTTGGATTCGAAATACATGGGTGGGCTTTTATAGCTAATTTCTCATAGACCCATCTAGGCATAATGTTCACGGGTACTATCATAGGACGTTCCGGACAAGATCTCATATGTCACAGGATTCGGCCTGATGTTGTTGCCGGGATACCACGAGACGTGTACGCGTTTTGGGTCCCAAGACAAGATATCAAGACCGTGCGAGCACGCGTAAGGTGTGCTCTTGGACGTCCCTCTGGAATCCCTGGATTCCTCGACGAGTACGTGACCATAGTTGAGTTTTGGGTCGACCCGGCCAGGATCTACGGCTACAGCGATCTTCAAACAGCCTATGGCGCCCAACATTCTATACCACTTGTTGAAAACCACTCGCTGAAGTCCCAATTTTTATCACGCCATCCTGGTGCGTCGAGATCTTGGCTTGTAGGATAGTCGGAGGCATTTCGAGTTCTCGGCGTAAGGTATGGCGCACCCCAGGTCATCGAGTACAGACATGGCATACAAGCCTGCCAAAGGCCCAATGCTCTCTCCCTGGACCATTACTTGTCACTGAAGGGCCGCCGATAACCAAGCGGAAGTCTCTGGCAGAAGACCAGGGAGAGGACGATAATTTTATTACGCCATCCTAAGCCCAAATGCTAATTGCCTACAGGCAGAACGCTGGCCTTCAACGTCCTTGATAATGATGACGATGTTGATGACAATTGCGAGGACTCGGAGGACGAAGAGCTGAGAGCTTGGTACGATGGGGAGTGGGCGCGGCACGACCATGTGTTGTGCACGATCCTTTGGCAAATTAAGACTCTGCTTGCTGAGTACGGGACTTTATACCAGAGAGTTCTGGTTGAAGAAATCGGGACGCTGAGCCCCCGGCTACAATAGGAAGTTGGGATAGTATGTGCCCGTGCTGCACAACTTAACCTTGGACGAGCCAGCTTCCTAGTACCAGCTTTAATCTCACAACGGAGTACAGCCCTGACAGTCTTGAAATCTGTGCACAAACCTGTACAGTCGATCTCGTCACCACAGAATAAGTGGAGCGAGGCTGTCACACTACTATGTGGGCTGTATCTCGCGACGAATCTGGTCAAGACTATGACTCAAAGTTGGCCTCAACGTTGAGAATTTCAAACAGCTCTATATATACATAACTTTCACAGGGTCCGCTGCGACTTGCTTTGAGGCCGAGGCACCAGTGAGAAAGTCAAGATCTACTTTAAAACCAGAATTATGCCATTGAGCCATCTCAGTGCATTGAGATATATGCCAGCTTTATCAATTGATCATGTCTGACGTGATAGTGGCTCTTCTCATCACGTTCATCACAAGACACAGCGCCATTTTGGACGGACCACCTCAACTCGCGCTTGTGAATATTTCTCGAGTACCGAATTCTGGAGCCCAACCATCCTTACACCAGCGCAGTAGCCATCATGCCCACGTCACTCGTGTTGGGCTGCTGCTTGCAGTTTTTTAGGACGAACCAGCTCACCAAGAAGGCTGGATGCATTGGGATATCACTCAATAGAACATATTATACTTCCAAGGCAATCCACCTGAAGCCGCCTTGTGCGACTTCGGCAAGCTTTATTCCAGTACAACAGACACGTACACTACCCTTGCAGCTTGGAGATATCTGCCGCCAGAAGTCGTCGAGGGGAGGTCTAATCGCTACAACCGAGGATCGACATCTGGATGCTTGCTCTTGCTCTAGTTGTTGTTTGGACAAGTCGCGTGCAGCGGCAGTGAGGCTTGATTTCAATAGCATGATGGGTCTGATCAGTTCTCTGCGTCTCTGGGCTCCATACGTAGGAGCCTTCATAGGGCTTCGACACAACTAAGTACGAGAAACCTATACCGCTACGAGATGGCGATGCAGCTACACCGAAGCCGGGGGATGCGCAGTCGAAACCGCGAGCCAGGTGCGCTTTTCATCACTCCGTCATCGCTAAGAACACGTATCAGACAACTACCTACACACCGTTAACCGTGGGTTTTCACACCATAGCTTGAGCGCCTGTATATAGTTCACGTCGTTTATGTAACTGAGAAACAATATAATCAAACCTGAATTAAGATATCTGGCAAGAAGCTCTGAAAGTACTATCAATGCTCATCTCGTAGCCTCGTAGCCTAAGCCATACGTGAAAAGCGAAGAAAAAGCTTTCCAGCAGGATCGCAATGCTCGAATGACATGCCGAACTTCTTTGTGAATAGATTTCGTGAGAAAATATGTATAAAGACCTCTGCAATTCGCTTTCTGCTATGACGTTGCAGTGGGAATAGTGAACTATTGTACTCCGTGGCGGATATCACCTGTTTCAGGCACAAGTGACGATCACCCCCAAAGAAGCTGTGGCAAGGCTTTTGTGTCCAGACAGATGTGTTCCCTCAAAATAGACTAAACCTCCCCAGGCACCTATCCCTCACCGCCCTCGTGTAACGCCATTCACATGCAATAACACATTGTACAGCTATATATCCCGCTCTTTGATCGTCCTCACCAACTTCTTCCTTTTCTTTCTTCGCACAGTCCCTCAACAGATGACTGCGTCCAAGTCAGAGGCGGTTCACATGCAATAACACCTTGTACAGCTATATATCCCGCTCGGTGATCGTCCTCACCAACTTCTTCCTTTTCTTTCTTCGCACAGTCCCTCAACAGATGACTGCGTCCAACTCAGAGGCGATGTTATAAACACCAACACACACACACATATATATATATACATATACTTATAAATATTTCTCGGAGCATCTGCAGCTCCGACATCCTGTGGTCAATCCTGCAAATCTGTGGGATCCGGACATGTCTCCTGGGTTGGCGGATCCCCGAGCATCTAAGATGCAAATCCATCTTCTTCATATCTCGGACTTGTTGCTTTGAGCCAGCGCTCCCACCTCGGTCACGGATCGTCTCTGAATGCTTCGGGAATTATACGGAGCACCAGAGACCCAAATGCCTATACCAACCCAATGATCATGCAGAAGTGTATAAACCCAGATCCACCCCGCACTGTCGCACATGACCCGTTGGCCAGACCGCCAACAACCAACCCTACCTCCACCGCGACAAGGTCCACTTTGAAACCTGAAGCCGCGATATATACCCCTAGATCCGCGGAAGCTGCTGCTGACGATCGTGTCAATACCGAAGCAGCAGGGAACAAAGCGATGGCAATGTTTGTCAAGCAACGGAAGCGACAAACGTTGGAGGAGGCTGTCAAATCGCTAAGAATGAATTCGATGGATCAAGCCTTTGAAACAGTCAAAACCCAGATGTACGATTACAAAAGGATGGGCGGGGCATTTGATGAGTAGGATGAAGAGGGCGGGCAGGTCGCCCTCTCCCATGATTTCTGCTATGTGCTGTCGCCACTGCTCCTCAGAAAGCTCCATATAGTACTCAATTCCCAAGATATCCATGTCCTCGGGGATTTCCAGGTTGGTATGTAGGAGGGAAGTCAAGGTTCTGGAGGTTGAGCCGCTACAGATCGAGAGGTAGACAGATAACCATAGTGAAAATTAATGAACGCAGTATAAGAACATCGTAGTACTGCGAAAATTATGCTGCAAAGATTGTGATCCATTGCTGTCTAACTAATGTCAGCGGTCACCCAATTCATGATTACCCACACCTCTTCTGCCATAGCGACTGACCTCTGTTGCTCCAAGACATTATCTTGCTGGTCCCGCTGACTATTAGAGTCCGCAGAGCGCAAGCTGAATCAAGATCCATTTCTGTCATCGCCGTTGCAACGCTGTTTGCCAAATCTTAACGCCGAAAGAGTAAGGCTTGGCATGTCTCGCCACCCCCTGAGTGCCAAGGCTCGCTTACCTCTAGCGCGCGCACAAACGGAACGCGGCTGCTCGCCGTTGTACTCTGTGCGTACAGACAGATGACATATTCAGGCGCGTAATGTGCATCAAGCTTCATATATATATGTCAATGGGGCTCTACCAAGTCAGTTCCAGGCACGAATACAGCAGTGGCGTGACTGACATATCGCTGCGTTTGCAGGTTGAATTCCGTCCTGTCTTAGGAACGGGAAGAATTCATGCTATTGTAATTACGCAATCCCTGTGAAAGAATAATCAGAAGCTACCAATGTGTCACCTTCTGCTACATCTCTCAGGTAACATTTGTGTGTTCAGCAATCGTATCAGGAGAGATATCTGCTGGTCCTCTGTATTTCTCCTTGCTTTACTCTACAAAGATCTGAGTCAATATCTATGGCACTGGAATCTGTCAAGAGATGAATCCGATGGAATTGTATGAATGTTCGGCGACGTTTTAGAGGCAAACTTGCAGGAGCAGTACTCGTAAGAAGAAGGCAACCAGATGCCGTAACCAGAGCGCTAGAGCCAAGTCAGTCCCGTAGACCCGTAACTATGCTACCTTCGGTCGCTATTGCTCCATGTGCAGTAGGCTAGTGTTACAGAGTCGTTGCTAACCACTGGGATCCAGAGGGAGGTCCTATCATTTAATCACCTTTGCTCGGGTAGTCTCATGCTCTCTGTTATCTTAAGCAGGTAAGTGGGGGACTGTGTCCGCAACCACCAGCCATGTGCCACTCTGTCATCATTCTTAGAACCATGGCCCCCATGCAATGAAACATTAGACAGTGGACTATCGAATCATTTGTCATCGTCTACTACATCTATTGCCACTTTCACCCGGTCACTTCATCTGGTCTGGGTATATCACCACCCTACATTGAAATCGATAGGGATAAGCAGTTGGCTCGGGTGCTGCTGGAAAATGGTCAATTGTGGTGATAACGGGGAGAATGGTATGATCGAATAAAGCATTACGAGCGTAGATTTTCCTCAGAGCGGGTTGCCTCCCATAGGGCTATTGTAGCCCAATGGTGGCGTAAATTTCCCCGTAGAAGCAGCGAACTCCCTTCACCCTCATGCCGAAGCGCAAGGCTTAGTACCATGCCACGTTCACAGCAAGGCCTGTCGCCTAGGAGTTATGCAAGTTCATACCTACCTCACGACAATATTTCTCCAAATATTGACGAAAATGGAGCCTTCATAACATTGAGCTGTTGTTCCTAACGCCCACGAATATCTACATAAGAGTGGTCCCCCTCTGCAAATCTCCAGCACTTCGTTTCGACACAGCCTCGATAGATCAAGAGTCCCACTCTCGGGTTCTTAATCTGTATCTTGAACAAGGCACTATAAACATCTACATTACGACTCATCATCCGAACGGGACGAAAACTTTCCAGAAACACTGCAGCTTCTGGCTTCAAAGTCTGAAGTTTCATCCTCTGGCTCCGTTGACTGAGTCCCAAATAAGACAATAGGTAAGCTTATAGACGGTCAATCATACATTATGCAGCTCTAACAACTATATCTTAGGAACACCGCAGCTTAAGTCTCTATCAGCTGAGCAAATCATTGACATATTCCTCTACCTCTTTCCGGCCGGCTACGCTCAAACAATACTTGATTCACGGTCACTTTGATGGAACATGGCCTTTTAGGAAGGCTATTCAAACGAAGTGTTCCACGCAGCATAGCCATTCGCCAAGCGTTTTGGGCGACAAATTGCTCCAGATTCTTAGGGATCAAGCTTGATGGATGCATACGTACAGAGCAATTTGAGCTGGAACTCTCCTATATCACGGGCCACACTCTTCCTTTCCGAGCGCTACGGAACTCAATGAGACTCCGAAATGTATTTTTTTCGTCCACCTCGAGCCGTGGTAAGAACGCATTGTACATTGTTTACGCTAGAAGCTGGGCCAAACCATCTTTGGATAGCGCTTTGCACTACAATTTCCAATGGCCAAACTCCTCAAAACCCCCTTGTAGCGTAGTGCAATATTAGCTGGGTGCGCCGTCACCGCTAGCTTCCATTAGCCTTTCATATTTGATGAGTGTGGGAGGCCAGCCATCTCTGCAGTCTTCTATTTTCACTTCCCAAAAGTAGACCTAGAGAACTCACGTAGTATTGGCTTGCTTTCCACCAAGAGCAATGGCCCACCAACCTACATTCCATAGAGAAGAAAGCTTTTGATAAACGTTGATCCTAACAAGCCATTCCTGATATCCTGCCGAGTGGCCTATAGGCTACGGGCCCGATCAGACTTTGGGTTGGTCAAGCGCCTTCCCCTTTCTTCATCCCTTATGCTCCCACCGTTAGAGGCCTTTTCTTTGGTCTCAGAGATCTTTCGGCCCAATTGCTTCATTTCATCTCTGACGCGGTCGACCGCCTCCCGACCTATTGCTCCAATTCTCTGCCTGACCAACACGGCTCCATTCGCCCCTACCGGGACCTCGCCCAGACCGCCAGCGGTACCATTCCCCTTCTCCTTGGCGGCCGTGCTTCTCTCTTATAGGAAATGATGTGGTTAGCCTTTGAGGCTGCTCCAATGCCCAGGTAGAACAGACTTACCGTTAGAATCTGCCATCTCTATAATCAGGTCGGTGTCTAGGCAAGCCTCGATGGAGGAATTAAGGAGCTGCTAGCGTCTTATTGCAGAATGGTTTGATACAAAATCGGTTGTTCTTGTTGTTCATCCAATTGAGCGTTGTTGAAAGGAACGGTTGGGATGAAAGAACAAAAGCACAAAGTTGGACAACAAAGGGGTATCGTGAGCAGGCTTCAGCTTATATCTTATCATAGCCGAGATACTTTACATCCCATGTCTTATTATCCAGCCCCTTGTCATCGACCAAGGCAGACCCAAGTATCAACAGAGCATACGGGGCAGAAGCTTTATGCAGGCGAAGCTTCCTCAGGACCATATCCATGGAATGTGGAAAGTCCATCTACATGCTGTCGCCAAGCTGCGCTATCCACACAGCTACAAAGACTACATCCTCCAGAAAATACATGTCTGCCAGCCGGAGAGGGGCTTTATCATCACATTATTGGTCTACAGAAGTCTCCTTCGAGTAGCCGCATCGTATGGGTCCAGGGGAGCTGCAGTCAAAGAATTTGGACGTGAGATACCGGGGCCATTGTTGTGGCTACTGCTGGATCACTTGTTCGGGCAAAAGCCCAAGCCTGGTTCTCATGGTAAGTGTTCCTGCCACGTAAGTTTATGCGTCTAGAACGCTAACCAATAAGTTGAGCGATTGGAGGGGTAGAAAGAAGTCTGCCACACCTACGAAGTTGCACTGGACCTCCTTGAATATACGAAGTCGAGACACACAGAGGACGGTAGATATGCGCGGATACCCAGTCACCTCCGTGCTAGAGCGAAAGTTTTCGAGGCTTATCGTCAAGACTCAAAGGTGGCTACTCGTCAACCCGGCATCTTATTGGCGGTCGTCCTCTGTTTGAGTCTTTCCGTGCATCGAATTCTCTTTGGGTTTTACCTGCAATGTCCTCCAATGGAAAGAGGGGAGCAACTCCAGCAATGGTAAAGAATTTCAGCATTATGTGGGAGGAATGAATGGATTCAATGTTCTGGACTCTTGGATCAAGTAGGGCTACTGCACAGCGGGTCACGGCGATGGTGTCCACGTCATATGAGCGCCATATGTGAGAAAGGGCACAGTAATGGAATCATGCTCATCAATATACCTCTATATAAGCAGCAGTTGCGTTATCGCCATCCCCTTCCTGTCTAGCAGGAACGGCTTGAAGTCCGAGAAGCACGAATATGATTGCTCTTAACTGCTATCAAGTTGTTCCTAGCTTCTATTTTGTCACCTCGTCGCACATTCTCTTCAGGAGCTTATCTGCAGCTGACTTGTCGTGGAAAGCTTGTCAGGACAGGGATTTCGGTGCCATCTCTTCAGTATCGTGAGCGAATGAGACGGGCAGTGAACAAGCGAAGACGTACCATTCAATCCCTCAACGCCAGTTTCTGCCATTTAAATGATGGCTTCGTCGAAGAACTAACAGTCTTCTACACTCAATAGACTCTGCTGTTGAAGTGGATGACTGAGCCAGTACTCCACCCTGCGATCCACAAACATGTAGCAATCCATGAAATAGTCTTCGGCTGTCCTGATTGTAAACGTGTGGGGTACTCGACGGTCCAAAATCCTCCTCTCTTTTGCCATTAACAATCCTTCGGATAGATTGTTGAGCAGTGAATCCATCCCGGCCATAGAATAGAATGAGCATCTCGTACGAATGTTAAAGACCTGTTAGCCACGCATCAGACACTATGGTGTCCTGGAAGACTTACAAAGAATACTCAGCGAGCGGTCCTGTACCTTAGCGATCGTTGCAGGGCATCTAAGATTGTCGATGTATCAAGCAACAGTCCATTTGAGTTGATTCACTGGATACAGTCGCACTTGCAGTTCTTCGACTCGCATGGCCTTTGAATGCTTGATAGTCTTAACGGTCATGTTGAACACCTGGGTTGCTGTAACCTGTTTTGGTGATTCGGTGTTTTTGATTGATATGGCGTAGATATCTTGTGAGGCTTTGTTTCCTTGTATTATAAGGACGTGAAGAGCCTTGGGGTTTCCGTCGATATGTAGTCAAGGGACTTGACGGCTGGGACAGCTATCTGTTCGGGAGTTACGAGGCTTGGCCGCTGGATTAGCTACGCGATGTGGTGCTCTGGCTGATCGTGACTGTGAGGGTGGTCGAGGACTGAATGGTGAATCGTTAAGCCTAGCGAAAGGATCGATCGATTTCGGGGTGCTTGATAGAGCTACTGATATTTTGAACAGAGCTCTGGATGCACCGGGTGGTAAGCTTGATAGGTCTAGCGTAATAAAGGGAACCAACTAGGGCGAACCAGGCTTATAACTGTTGAATCCTGTTGGATCTGTGAGATGGAGGGACGAGTTTGCATAGTCTGAGGAGCTAAAATCTATGGAAATGAGGCTCCTACATACGCGCGGGGTCGACCTAGAAACCCATAATGGTAACGAACCGGTCAAGGAAGCCAGGCACCCCAGAGGGAGGTCCATGTGCGCACCTTACTCGTGCGGCCAGAGGGATGACGTCGCGTTTCTCAAAGGCGCAGACGTCGCCGCGCAGGCCGGCGACGACATCCGGGCGGATTGTGTAACATATGAGTCCATCTTGTCCGGAACGCCCGATAACCGTTCCTGTAAACATCGTATCTAGTATACATGATGGGCTCAACACCTATGAGTATCAAACATCAGTGGTAGTCAATACTAGGATAGTAGACAGCATACTTATGCTCTTTCTCCAACACCTTTTCTCCTCCCACGCGTGCTTTGAGACTGACTTCGACCCCCAATACAATCTGTAGTGGCTTCGTGGGCAGCTTCCCCCATATCTCCGCATCGGTCGCTTCAAAAGCTTATCATCAAAGATATTTTTTGAGCTTTGCTTGAGTGAAAGGTTCAACAGCGCGACTCAATTCGAGATGTATCCCTCTGAATGAGGTATCATCTGCTGTATTGGCCTGAAGAAAACATCTCATTAGCTTACGGCTTACACTGACAAGAACCTGCCGGAGTGGACACGGACCTGTCGTGAGAAGTTTCTTCTAGGCATCGTATGCCGTCTCTGTTCCACAAGTTAGCAGAGGCGGAGGTATAGATCCCAAGCCTGGGTTCTTACAGAAAACTGGCGAGAGCGTAGAAAATCGATATAATTTCTGAACTTAACGATTTCACGGAGGAGATGCGATGATTTGCGCTCCCAGTTGGACATTGCTTTGCAGCCATTAGGGTGGAGCTGCTGGGTTCTAGGAAAGGTTGCTTTACGTCTCGAATTTCGCGCTCGTTCTCTAAATTCGCGATCACCGGCTGGATTGTTTAAACCACCTGTTTATACGTTCCGCAATCAGTCTCTTGCTGCTTAGACTAGAAGATCAAGGTGAGAAGGGCTCACATACTCCGCATTTGAACCAGATTCGTACTCTTCCGAGTCGGTTTCCTGGCTGGTGGGGGACTTCGACTCTGGCTCCAACGCATCCAATTTGGCTCGATCATCGCAAGCAGCAGAAGTACGCGGGAATTAAAAAAAGGAAGAAAGATGAAGAAAGAGATTTGACAAAGAAGACTCGATGGTTTGTGTGTCATTGTAGCCTCGCTTGACTAGCGCCAAACTTAGTTGCATTCTACGAGCTCCAAGCCTGAAAATCATGAATGTCGCCAAAGATGCTTGACCAACTTGTTATAACTTTGAGATGATATCCTGTGGTACTCTGGCTTAATCGTAACCCATTAGCCCTGGTCATGCTCCAGAAAATCAAGGCTCCCACTCCAGAACGCGTGTTCTCCTCAACCAAAAAGACGACGACAACAGCCGCCACATTCGCTCCTTCCACTAAGCATACGCTTGCTTGGCGGAAGCAAGAAGAAATGCCGTTTTATCTTTGAGAAGATTCTCTACGCGGTCTATTTTCATTACAATCGAGCGGCATGGCTGGCCTGCGATATCTTCTATGTCGATATGAGCCCAGAAGTGTACCTCCCACTCGAACTTCACAACCATTATCACATCCAAAGATCTTATCATGACGTAGAACTTCGAACTCGCGCTGCCTTGTCTTGAGCCAAAGTAGGGCGTTGTCAGAGCAAGTACCGCATAGCCTCGCGGTTGCTTCATCCCCTGTGTTTCTTTTATTGCTATGAGATCAGAAAGCATGGACGGAGAGGTCTTTATGGTTTAGATAAGTCTGATATAAATCCGTAAAGTTAAACGATGCTCCTATGTACATGACTTCCGCGACCTCGCTTGACTCAAAACCCCCAAGCTGGACCATTTGTTGGCCCATCCGTTCACACTTCAAAATCCATAACCCATGCTCCCAACCCCGTTGGGTGCATTACCGTTAGGTCCGACTATCTTGCGGCCATACTGCGTAGAAGTCGGGCGCTTGCCCAGCAACGCTCGGATCGGGCCTAATACGGTACCAAAAGGGAGTTACATGCTCCACGACGGTCCCACGGAAACGAATAGTTTCGAGGGTCTCTTCTCCGAAGGAACGGGGCGCGCCGGTGTTTGCTCAAAGGATCTACCACCGGAAACATAGGGTATAAAGATGAAGTCCTCACCCACGTATTGTGTGAGTTTTCGATTTTGATAGTCCCTCGAGCTATGTAGATGGAGTGGATATCGCCTGCAACAGTTTTAGTGATATCATTTTCTCCTAAGAAACAACACTTACTCTTCGGAACGGTTTTGTAAAGTGTGCGGAGTAAATAGTGAGGTGAGGTAGCAAGTTGGGCCTTGATTCTTAAACCCTGCCATTCCAGGTGTCCTATTCCTTTTTTTTTTTCTTTTTTTTCAGATAACTGTGATTTCAGAATGTCAGCGTAGACACATGCGATTGGTGAGGGTTGATCACTTTATGAAATTATGACACAAGAACCTCCTCGGGTCACGCGTCTGCTTTCGCAATGAATGATGTGATTGATGGCCAGACTTCACGTCAGAGGGTTAGCTGTTGTACGCCATGTTAGCACATTGTGCAATCAAGAAGGATGGTAGAATGCGTGGCAAGTACTACGCGGACATACCTCTTTGGATGGATGGTGTTGTGGGTTGGAATTGAAATGTAAGCGAGAACGTGAGACAAGGTGTTTGGTTCGATTCGACTAGCGCCGATATAAATGGCCTCGGAGAGATGTCTATCAGCCGTATTCCACAATTTCTCCGTCGCTGATTGCCCAATCTATTACGCTTCAGTCTCCGAGTAGCAGGTAGAAATTGTAGTTTACGAGCCATTGAAGGCTTCTTTCGGCCGTGGAAGATGTCTTCATCACTTCTCTATGATTCTGCTTGGTTCACCCATTCGTATTGGAGGACGCGTGTGGCTCTCATAAAAGACACCAGACCTTGAGATATCAACCCCTACCGCTCGGCATCAATGGTCCATCACACACTTATGGGAGCTTCCAATGTAGCCTCCACTGTCTATGCATTTGTGCACTGTTACTTCCCAAGTCTCCCGAACCTAGTCCCTCGACGAGGAAATGGTCTGTATTCAAAACATGGATCCATGAACCAAAAATCATACTGAATTATAGCAGGCTTCAGTCACGGCGTCAATAAAAAAGCATGAAAAATGATCTCCCAAGGTTGCCTACACGATTCACCGCTTTTTTAGTACACAACGTCCTTTCATATCATTGAGCTATTTTTCTACACCTCCTACGATTACGGGCCAGGATACCTCTGTCTTGATGAACACGAAAGCTAGAGCAAGCGTACAGTTAGATGCCGAAGCTGGTCTTGAAAAGAAATGGACAGGAAGTGAAACGTCGTTCTGCTTGCTCACGATGTTGAGTCCTGGAGTTCTATGCTTGGCTGATCCGGTTCGTGGGAGCGATGTGCAAGAATGGAAGGCATCAATGTATGGGACTGTGACGGAGCATGGAGAAAATGGCTGCTAGACTTCGTTCACGGAGTCTGCGAGGGAGGAAGCAAGTCGGTCGCCCAGAGTCTGCATACAATTTGAGGGTCTATATATTCTCTTTGCTCATAAAGCATTTTGACTCAGATTGAATTTCACGTACGCGAGCTCTACAACCCTTTGAGTTGAATATAAAATTACTGTAAGCGGGCTGGCACATCTCTCCCACACGGAAGAATACTCCTCCCATTCCTTCTCCCAGGTCGTCTCAGACCTCGATAGAATCGCCGGTCACGAATCCATGGCTATGATAGAAGCTTTGTGGCTGAAAATTGAGACTATATGGAAGCAGTCGAAAAGTTCCGCGCCTTTCTCTCCTGCCTTGTAGATATTTCCCCTTAGATAATTGTAGCATCATTGCTCCGAAGGCCAAAAAACCGCACCGAGGGGCCATAAACAGCACTCAGATCACTATAGAAAATTGGTTGAGCAAATCAACGAATAGCCTCGCATTGACCTCCTCTCTTTTGCACCGAGAACACCTCCTCATGTTCTTAGTAGAACATATCAACAGCTTTCCCCGTCATTTTACGGAGAGCCACGCCCTCCAATGACGTGCCAGCGCTCGAACCTAGACAGATTCTGAAAAGGAACCGACTAGGCTGGGAAAATCGTCTTCTTTGAGCAATGTAAAAGGTTTCTGCGAGTTTGGAATCTCAGTCTTCATGCGTGTCTGGCTCTCAGGATCCCAGTGGTAGATGAACAGGTGTACAATCAAAATCCGTAGGATCTTCGGCCCATGGAACATCCAGTAGAGGGTCCTAGGCAGATCTCTAAGAGGATTTTCGGTAATACCGGATTTGACAACATCCAGTAAAAGATACCAAGGAGATCCAGTGGCTTTGTACTGCAATTATGTGCCCCTTGTAGCAAGCGTTAACTCTCCCTCCCCAAGAAATTGTGTATTGATAGAGTTGAAATAGTTCTTCAGGCCTTCAATATTGGTGCCAGTCAGCTCGGTACATGAATCAAGAGGCTTCGTATGAGCTGGTGGAATGGAATTGGTAAGCGATTAGGTACCTGTTTGTTTAAAAAGCCCGAAAGGTCTTCTAGGAAGATATGAAGAACCATGACTCCGCACTTCTTGTCACCGGGGGTCAGTCAATCAACAGCTAGTAAATCAACGAAAAGGGTATCTGGACAGAGTTGGGGTACAATGCAAGAAGTCTGGAACAAAGACCACTACGCTACGGGAAGACGCCACCACCAGGCCATTGACATCCCTTCAGCTTACTTAGCTCTCCGTCTTTACAAATTTTTGGCGCTTCGCAAACCGCAATCGTATAGCATACCCACAGTGAGCTTTCAATTCATCCTGCAACATTCAGCTTCCATATCTAACATCGTTTTACATCCGTATGGGCCCAGTGCTCTTTACCCAATAGCCTGGAAAGAAAAAATACAATGGCTGGTTGCTAACCGACTTTCAGGTAACGTACGACAAGGTCTTGGTGTTCCACGCACTCTGAGGCGTATGAGATGTAAGTTTCCACTTTCTTTCAGAGCCACTGGGTTCGTCACAATGGCACGAGTTTCTGGATCTAATTTATTCACTAGTGCCCTACCGGTCTGAATACTAGGCAGGTACATGGAGCTATATAAATCTCATTGACTAGCCTAGTCCGCGGCTCTAGGCACCTCCTCGTCGCTGCTGTGGCCAATGAAATTGGCATAATAGGGAGCAGGCTGGTCGCCGCAACCCCTCGATAGGAGGCCTAGGGCAGAGTGACTGAGCTATCCATCTGTATCCAAGACAATTTAGATGGGCGAAGCTTGCAGCTTGGAAAATGAATGAGGGATAGGATAGGAGATGCAGAACGGCCAGCAGGAGGAAGAAGACTGGGGAGCAGGAATAGGTGGTTGCCCTTAATAGTAAGACTGCGTCAATCCAAATTTTCCCAGCATGCCGGCGGTATTGCTAATTAGCACCAGCGGCACTGCTATTGAGCACTACTCAGTAATTGAGCTGGTGCCAAGGGACTGCTTCTTCGCCTTCGTACTTGAATGCTCCTGCAAGAAGAGAGCCAGGTGCAAAAGCCCCCTATTTCTGCAGGTAAGCATGATTTCTCATGTATGGTCACGTCTCAAGCCGCGACGGCGGAACGACAAATTCTGAGAGAATGTAATGCTAACGATAGTAACCATGCAGATGATCCGAAAGAAACCCACGAGATACAGAAATGATCTCAAACCGGTTATGCGAGACCATCAACCCAACTTTCAGAACTAGAACCGATGATGCCTGTTCTACCAATGGGGTTTATGGACCAGGAGGATGTGAGGGTGAATTTGGAAGGCTTGGGGGGTTGGTGGAGGAGAGAAACAAAAGTTGTGCTGAGAAATCCGCTCAGTGGTTGAAAATGTTGCTGCAAAGGCATTAAGAGACCGACAAAGCCCACACCTGTACTTCAGGTTTTTCGATCTCCATCTGGGACTTTATACCATCAATCCAGATAGATATGTCTTTGACTATATAAATACCAATCTGCCTTACCACACCGCCATTGAGGGATCGCTCGACGTTCTCTGTTCCATATATTCTGTCCGATTTCCCTACAAGAGTGGCATGTAGATCAGGGAAGACGTATATCATTCAGCCTCCGATTGATTGATACGTCTGCCGTTCTACTCTACCAATAAATGGTGAGATTATGGTGTGACAAATTGTCTAAGAGGTTCATGGAGGGCGGAAGAAGCTTTTTAGAGCTACTTCCAATGCATGAGGCGGAAATCGTAAGTTTGATAATGGAATCTTGTTCTTTTGAACAGTGAAAGCACTCAACTGCATGCTTTGATAATTCATTGGGTATTATGCCCAGTGACATAGATAAACTCGCAGGGAGAATACGTAAGGTCGCAGCCTTGCACATCTTGGACGCCTGGTTAGCGATTACGATCCAATCACAGGAGATTATACGACAATACTCCCATACTTTCACCATGCACTAGCTACTTCCCACCAAGCCAACATTACCGACGCCCAGGCAAATGCTATACTTGAAGTTGTCGACATAATTGGTCTTCTACCACGAACTGCAGCGACTGTTACCCTAAGAATGGACTCCAAGAATGTTGGAGGGAGCTTGCGTCTTGAGGTACCATTTGTGGTACAACTCCTCCGCGTCCGCAGTCCAGCGTTCCACACGCTCCTCCACCTCCCTCAGAAGCTCGGAGTGTTCCTCTTCCACTTGTGCCTTCAGATTGGTGCAGTCCATTCTCTCGGTATTCTGCTTCACGTCTGTGAGGATTGCGCTAATGGTTTGGTCGGGGAGGGTGGCGCCGTCATTATCCTTATCTGTGACATATAGCTTCAGAGCTAAGGCCAGCTGGACATGGTACTTCGTAAATGCACAGGCGTTAAAGACATAGGCCTCAGTACAATCCCAAACTCCTCCAGGTCTGCATAATAGATTCGTAATGGGGAACATTGTAGATGATGAGTTGCTGGTTTGATCAATTAGTGGGAGTGTCAGCGATCTAGCAGGTGTTGATCTCTAGGTGGATGGATGATGCCTCGCTTGAGGTGCTAGAATCTATGGAAGTCGCTACTAATATACATAATGGGATAACACGATACACCTGATGGTGGCAAGCTAATAGTGACGCTAATATCCTGACAGGGAGGTATCACCGGCTCAGTCCCTTTAGGCAACACCATACATGACAATTGGGGGATGAATGATTCCACGGGGCTTCCCAAGCCTATCTATTTTCCCCTAGCGAACCAGTTCAGTACGACTGGGCAATTCTGAGGATCTCGGTGCAGCTTCAAGGTGAGTCCAAAGCAATCATTATGCGTTATTTACTTGGATATTCTCATGGTGTACGCTCGAACTGCTTACAAAGAATCCCCAAACCGGTGTTACGAGTCACTCTGATGTCATTTAACGTCAGCCCTTCGGAACAATGCTGCGCTGTCTGCTACGCCTTCGCATCGTGTCCCATAACGTACAGCACTCATTGCAGAACCATGCTTCAAATCTTTGACCTTCATTGGCAAGTTTATCGATCTGAACGCCCCATATTCTAGTCGCAATTGTGTCGACATGACCACTAGCCTTCAGCCGGCGCTAGTAGGTCCTCCACTCTGTTCAGGGATCGAACAACACAATGGCTACCAGTAGACAAACTAGTGTTCTGCGCTGCCACGAAAAGGCCGCCAGCACGCTCCTCAAGTTTTCTGGCCACTCTTTCACTGAAAGATACATTTGTTGGCCATCATGACACTGCCAGATCCTCTGCTGATCTTTCTAAGCTTGGGGCCTCTTGAAATCTCAGAGCTATGCTAGCTAGGCCGGCGGTTTCTTGAGCTTCGAAGATGAGGTTTCCAAACGGATCCAGTGCGTGACGGATGACTTGCTGCGTTCGATCCTATTCGTCCCAGGTCTGGAGTGGCAGACACGCCCTCAAGTCTTGTTCGCGACTTCAATCGTAAAACTTTTTGCTTTCTGTGAGGTGATTTCCTGGTCACTCGCACCATTCTACCGATATCTTGTCGATGACAAGCCCACTTCTTCATCACGCCAACCTTCAGGAGTACTATGGGTGATGCTTCCGTTCTACCGATAGCAGAGAGAACACCATAAGCCATATTCGCCGACACCGCTGCTAGTTGTGAGGCCCAAAATTTGGGGTTTGGAGTAAGTGGAGAAGCTGACTTGCATCGGTGTTTCAGAAGAAAGAGGAACATGTTGTGCTTGGCCTGATTTGGAGCTTGTTGTAACGATGCCACTAGCGATGCCGCACTTACGTTCTTTCCACGAGAGCATGTTGAAAGCTGCGCGTCCTTACGAGCACCTCATCTGGAGAGCATTGACGGACTTTGGCAATCAGGTGGAAGTGCTGATCGTAAAGTCGGATTCCAGGCCCAGGTTAGCTGTAGTGGATGTTGCTCAGGGTCCTTGGGATAGAAGCTACTTAGTGAGCTTCTCCATTGTCAATGGGAACAGTGAGGCTAAGTTCCGCGATGGAAATCGTAAAGTCGGATTCCAGGCCCAAATTAGCTGTAGTCAACGACTGTTCAGTGTCTGGCCCAGGACCGCTATTATCTCTCAGATCGGGAGTAAAGAACTCTCAAGAAGCCTCATCATTATCATTCACTTCATCTCAGTCCCCTTCTTTCCTATCGATGGAAGAACTAGTCTCCCATTCAACCCATAAGTAGACTAAGACCCGTCATCGAGCTGTGTCTCACAGACGATGATAATCTCCTTGACCACATCCTAGGGAGTTGCATTGATGGATCTGCCGTCCAGTTGACCTCGCGATAGAAGCTACTTATGACCAAGGGGAATTAGAGATGTTGACGATAGATGCTGATTGATTGTTGTAGGGTTCAAGAAGCCTGGAGATTGACGGCGTCTATATACCCTCGGAAAGACGCTAGTGATTGCTTCAAAGTGTTGAACAGTCCTTCAAAGCACCAATTTGAATTGTAGTCCGGAGAAGACGTCTTTCGGATCGTTTCCAGATCGGATTGCATGATAGGCTACCAGTGATTATGAGAAGTGGAAAGGATGGTTGGACATTGCTGGTTGCCTTCGATCGCCTTCACGTAGTCTTTGGCTCATTTGTCAACTTCTTTCACCTTCAATTCCCTGTCGTCGGTGGCTCACTCGGTAACGGTGGAGTCAGAAACACGAATCGAATGGTTGCCATGAGGCAAGACATCGCTTGGAGGAGTAGATAGCTGACTCTGCGTTCTCTGTACTAGCGCCCTTATCACAAGTAGACGCTCATTTTGCTGGTAAATTCGGTTGTTCCACAGACCGATTCTGTCTCGGGTCTGGTCCAAGGATCAGGCACAGTTCAAATGTGATTGTTTCCACGAATGAAAACGATAAGACAATTGTATGAGTAAGGTGTTCCTGGGGCTTAAGTATGCTGCCTCAGGACCAGGTGAGCAAGGAACCCGGATCTAAAAACGGGCATTGCATAACGGCATTACGCAGCATTGGGTGCTAGAGCAAACACAAATCTGAGGGGCCCCTAGTTTGGCCCATGTATGTGAAAGCAGAGAATTAGGTGTCCGTAGCTAACGATGTTATGCATCCCGATCGTCGAAGCTTGGAATTTGATAACACTCCTAAAGCTTTGAAGTCCTAGGAGCTTTTGTCAAGGTTGTATTGTGGAAGACAAAGATCAGGTAAAGCTTTTCGGCTGTGAGATGTCGTTTTAACCGAGGCCAGTTGAAGGTTCCCTTCAGTTGATGAGCATACATTTGAGGTCGAGAATCACTCTGAGCACTCACGCGATGCGACCTGGAGACCTGCTATTTTTATATATAGGGGCTGAATCTGGTCCTCTGGCTTCCAGTACCGTGTAGTTGGTGCAGATGGGTGAGGTGTTTCTGGTGTTAATGCTGCTAAGGTGATCTTCGATGGTACAGATGTGTGGATGGTATGGCAATGAGAAATGCTTATCAAGCCATCTATTCGTACAATAAGGATAAATCCGTACAAGTGACGATGATGATTCAGATTTGGGTAATGGTAGGTCAGGATTTAGGTGGCAGTACAGAGGTCTGACATGGTTGTTGATGTGGTGGCGAAGCGTTGTTGTTGTTACACGCTTTGTGGGACACGTCATAGCCCTTTTCCCGTTGGGGGGCTTACGCCTTAGCGGTGTAGTGCAAGCCATGTCTGTGGTCCGCGGTACAATCTTACATGTATTACTATTACAAATGGATGGGCGACGTATGAGTGACAATTTGATGGCCTAGGTCTTAGAGATCGTCGTTTAGTCATGCTGTTTGTCTAGAAGTAAAATGATTGGATGGTCCATGTACGACACAGAATTTTGTAAAGACAACTGGCCATAGTTCGTAAGCGTACTGCTCCGTAATTGTGGAGTAGATTGCGGTGAGAATGTTCAGAGTGACAACAATGCTCCACTTGCTACGTATGTCTTGTAAATGGCCATATGATGGTTTGTGGGCCACCTCAACCGTCTTTGCAAGCTTTTATTCGTTCGTCAATATCAAATTTTGACTTTCCAAGACAGGTGTGACATTGATGCCTCCGATCAAGCGTCAAGAGAGGTTTATGACCGGCAAGAAGGTCATTTTGAATGATCTGCTGTTGTGTCCTCCTTATTCATATTCAAGGGAACTTGGCTGCTTGGACGGCTAGCAAAGGAGCTGGTTGCTAGAAGTCAGCAAGGATACAGAGCAGGATCTGACAACGTTGGCCCTCAATCCAGATACTCTTGTCCGACTTCTGTGAATGGTGCAAGTTCATCGTCGTGGTAGAAGACATCCCACCCTTGTGCCCAGTTTGAATCAGGGATAGTAGCACCTTCCTGCTCCGTCGGTGCTATAGACCCCAGTGGCGGCTGAGTGATGGTTGTTGGCGTTGAAGCCGTCGGAACAGGATCCAAGGGGAAAGAGCTAGATAAGCTTGGAGTGTGGTTGAAGATGCCAGTTGGAGACCGGTCTAGCTGCGTATCCTGCACAATATTCGGTCCTATGAAATTCGTCCGGCTTGCACGGATGTTTGTATCTGCGTAGAGGGTCGATACTGGAGCGTGATTGCTAGGAAAGGACTCAGCATCCGAACGCGTTTCATCATCCTGCGTTAAGTCGATGATGGTCATTTTTGCTCGTTTTCCCCTGAGGTCTGAAGGTTCATCATCGACTCTGCTAGTATCATTTCTCAACAGAGGAGTAGGTGATACTGCTGGGGCATTCCGCTTACGACTCGGTTGAGCCGAAGGCGAGGTAACTGGGACCCGGAGTTGATCCAAAGGTGGAGTAGCTGTTTGGTGCATGTATGGCTGAGGTAGAGCTGCTGCATGTGTACTTGGTGGCCTAGCCTGTTGACTAGCCGCGAGTATAGGTGCAGGTGGACCTGACTGAACATCGAAATGCACGTTTGGAGCGGTATTTAACTGACTCTGCGTTCTCCGATGAACACGATTCGCTGGATTATCTGGTAGCAACGGGTTTATAATGCCTGGTGTCGAACCTCGGGTCGTGTTGTTGGCTATCTGATCTGCAGAGAGTTGTTTCAGTACGTAGTCACGAGTCTTGTTCGTCAAAGAGTCCCTCTTGCGGTCTCTCCACGAGAGCATCTTGAAAGCTGCGCGGCTTCTCAAGCACCTGGTCTGGAGAGCATTGATAAACCTAGTCTTTGCTTTTAGTGCTTGCTTGGCCACATCACTCGAAGTCATATCAATAGTGTGATTATAAGCAGCTCTGGCACCAATGTACTCCATCCGCATTTCGATGTCATCCCAAGTAATCCGAGGATCTAGACGCATGATGAACTCAAGCCATTCCGACTCAACTTGAGTACATATCTAAAGTATATTAGCAAGTGCAGATGTCATGGTTGGAGACTCACGCACCGTGTCAATATTGCGAAGAATGGGGAAGTCCAACAAAGGTCTGCTTGCAGTTCCCGGCCAGGGGTGGCGCTCCCACATCGGCTGACCAGATTCGTCCTGCTTCTGGGCCGGACGAGGGCTTTTTCTGAAAATCTCCCACTCAACGGGAGGATTGAGAATGTAACAGACCTATAATCTCGTCAATGACAGCTCAGAGATGGGATGTGGCAATGTTATCTTACATTTGGGAGGTTATCAATATTCCAGTAAGCTGATCTATTATCTGTCAGGATGACCGCCGATGACATCTGAGAGTGTTACGCATACCCTATCTGAAAGCCAGTAACATCTGTTGGCGAGGCGCCAGTATGCCGCGCCGGAACTTTTGAATGATCAGCCTTGAATCATTAGCGCCAAGTTATTCGCTTAACTCACTGTATGTGCATGGCTCTCCTGGCTCTAATTGTGTACGACATGCAGCGACGTACTCGGGCTCTTGCTGCCACGGAATACCGATTGACGACATGACGAGGATAAGATAGTTGCGTTGCAGTGATAGTATGAAAGCCTCTTGATGCTCAAGGTTGTGGGATGAAAGCTACTTATGACCAAGGGGAATTAGAGATGTTGACGATAGATGCTGATTGATTGTTGTAGGATGGAAGAAGCCTGGGGATGGACGGTGTCTATATACCTTCGAAAAGAAGCTAGTGAACATTCTAAAGTGTCGAACAGTCCTTCACCAAATGGTAGATTCCCCAAAAGTGTCACTCCAGTGATGAAGCTCAGGTACATTCTGTTCACAACTAAGAGTAATCGAAGGGCTTCCACAAATGACCAGTTGACATGTTCGGATATGAATCAAGAAATTCAATGAAGATGGTGAATTATTGGCAAGCCAAATTCAGATTACCATTCGTCAAGGCTCGTTGAATTGGAAGTGCATCTGTGCTTATGAAGCCGCCCCCATCTTGCTGCCTCGGGAATGGGGAGTGCATCGAGATCTCTGGCAGTCCGTTTACGTCAAGCTACCAATGGAGAGCACTGGTGAAGTTTCAAGATCCGAAAGTCTTGGGGAAAGGAGAATTCTGTGATGTAGATACAATGAGTGGCACATATTATTCGAATCCAACATCAGCAACACCGTGAATTCTGCCTGAGATAGTTGATCTAGCCCTTCAGACGCTGAATATCCGGGTCTTGAAAAGTGGAGTATCTGGCCAAAGCCTGGTCGCTGTTGTCGCCTATATTACTGCCCAGGTACTCACTCAAAGGTTCGTCAAGAAAATCGTTCTGACGTTGACCTGCAGGAGCTTCACTGGCGGACATCCAAGGAGGAGCCTGAGAGAGATAGGCCCAATACAAGCCCCCGCAGCTTGAGCGCTGATGCGATTAGGCTGAAAAATCAGTCGATAAGGGTTGATATGTGAGCCATGTTGCTGAGTCTAATGAAATAACATAGTGGGACGAGCTGCCTAATAAAAGGATCGTCTATCATGGTGATGGATCTGGGATGACGGTTGAATTCGGTGGCTGTTGAAATAGTAAGGCTTGGGTCTCTATGTAACAAGTGTTCGCGTGGAAGGCCTTGGGGCTTTTATTGATCTATAGTCTCGGGGCTCAACCGCTGGATTAGGTGCCTGTTCAGTAGTCAAGGGGATCGTCCGCTGGACTACACGATATATAGCTGTTACTGAAGGCGCCTGGTGGCAGCTGATGGTGTCTGATGGTGATTGTAGAAGGAATGGTAGCTTGTGAGCTTATTTTGATAGGTCCAGCTCTACCCTGTTGAACTGATTGGGTGATGCTATCGTTGTAGATAGTGGTGGATCGATAGGGCCTAGTGAAAGGGTCAATCGATGTCGGCGGATCTGGTAGAGCTGCTGGTATGTTGAGCAGAGCTCTACCCTGTTGAAAGAAATTTGGGTGAGGCTGAGGCTGTTGACGAAAATGATGCAGCAGTGGTATGCTTAATAGGTATAGCGTGATTGAGCGAACCGATTAAGGCAAACCGGGCTCATAAATGTTACAAACGTTAGACAGGGCTGGAGACCCTAGAATAGTCACACTAGCACTCTAAATGGTCCAACAATAGATCTGTGTCACTTCTTAGCATTTTCCCGTCTTTTACAAGGATAAACGCGAACTTCTTGTTCTCCTCCTCCATCTTCACATACCTCTTATTCCTCGTCTTCATCTTCTGACCGGTAATTTTCATTTTCGTCTTTGCTCTCATTAGGCAGATCTTCGTCAACTAAGTCTACATCCTCTCCCTCATCTCTACTAGGAGGATCCGTTTCTACATTTGGTCTTGTCCTTCGCATACTGCAATGGGCACTCGTAGAATACCCATTCGATTCAATACCAGACGAGGTATGCGCAGAACCTCCGGCTGGTTAGCGTTCATCAAGCCAGGTGTAAGACCTCTGGTATTGTTGAGGTGATGTGGGATATTCGTATTCCGGAGTGTGTTGTGGGTATGGGTTCTATCGACGGGCCGCCTATTAAACCAAGACCCATGAAGTTGTCTGCCCCAAACTCGGCGTGATATATTCGAAATGCGGTTGTGGAGTTTCGAGTCCTCTTCTGCGGTGCGTTGGTGGATATCTTTCAAGTGTATTTGGGGATCGACACGCCGCCATAGATGGAACCACCACCATTCTTCACTCGTGGATATCTGTAAGAGTATTAGCATTGGCTCGGTATGTTGTCCTGAAAGATTTTACATTGTCTAGAGAAATAGCATAGTCCAATAGAGGCCGGGGCCACTCATAACTCGAGGCCAATTGTCGATAGTCACCTCTGCTTGTCTGCTGTCTTGTCTTTAATACCCTGCGAGTACCATGTTTCAGCTACTAAAATCTACCCGTAGACGAAGGTCGTCACATTGGTGGGTATAGGGCCCACAGGATGAGGAACAATTATCACATTGTTGGCTTTTTCCTGACAAAACAATATGTACTCTTTTCGCTGGAGGGGATATCACTCCTTCCCAATGCCACGTAGTATGCTGTAAGCTGCCATGGCATCTCTGGGTGTGGCATGGTCAGTAATCTTTATCGACTAATGTGGCTCACAGTCGTTTTGTGGGCTTGGTCTTACTCTCAAGTATGTTAAATATCATTAACTTACTTATCTTCCACGAGTAAAGAAGGGAAACTTGAAGTCTTGTGCAAGATAGCGGAGGTGGTTCGGTGCGTTGAAAGTCTCTGCCGGGTTTTTGTTTTTGGGTAACAGAGGGACAAAAACGGCTAATATACACGGACGTCAATTTTCGTATACCCATTAAGGTTTAAGACCTGACTATCCCTTGCTGGACAGCCCTAGGAGTATTAGAGCAGAATCAATACGGCATATTCCATAGGTTCACGTTAATTGGATGGGGTCTCACGACATTGACTGAAGACAGCCGTGCAACGCTTGTAGATATATTATCTCTTTCGTTGCTTAGTCTCACGAACGGGGTATATGGAAGGATCTTGAGGAGAGCGTTATTCCAGCGTCTTCTATTTCCTGCAAGCCAATTTAGCCGGCTTGAGCATAATTACAGACCCAGGGCTGGGAAGATTAAGCTTCAGCTGCAATCGTGATACCCGACTGTTCGCCCGCCTTGAGATGACACTGAATCTCCAATGAGATTGAATATCTTTCTGGGACGCCGCAGATATCAAACCGGCGAGAACTGAAGTCTGCTATCCTTGCAGAGGTCGAGAACACACGATTCGAATTCTATTGCTGGCCGAAAGAATCCCATTACTAGGCGTAAGTATTGAAGTTCTAACCATTGGCAAGCTCTTAACAACCGAGTTGACGTGATACTTACAGGCTTAGGCATATAGATTCAAGCATCCGTACTATAGCTCTACTGGACCGATAGATTAGGCCGGCCATGGGATTCTTGTCCAAGCCCAGTGGTTTCGAGCCCATCAAAAGGGGCCTGAATAGAGGTCGGCGGTAAGAGATCGGCTTTAAAAGTACAAGTTGGAATCTTTCCCACCGGTACGTGCTCAACAATCAACTTTGATCTAAGGTTCGAAGATATGTGCACGCAAGCTTGAGTATGAATGAGCTTAGGCTTGCTAGCCATGGAAGACTGACCCAGTAGGCCGTTGGTATCATTGAGAGTGTACGGGACATGTGTCCTGAACATCCGCAAATAAGAGCAGTAAAACACATCGCCGAGTAACGCGGTCGATTCCTTGATGTCGTGGTATGTTCGCAGGGACATGAATATATTTGCAGAGTCTTGAGATACGTGATACTTTTGGCGGAAAACTCGAGATGGATGCTTGCGTGGCAGGGAACCAGTTGGTTTTATGAGGTTTTGGTATGTTGAGTTTGCTTGCAAGGCTTGCAGAATCTATCTCAGTACGCGATGCGCAGTGGAAATGTTCATGAGCAGGCACCGGCAGCCCCTGAGCTACAACAGTAGGCCTAATGGGGCAAAGCGGTGCGGGCCGCAGGCACCCGGGAACATATAAACATAGATGGTTGGGGCCAAATTTCAACAGAACCTTAGCGGTTACTTGTTGGTGTCAGCTCCACGATAAAGTCGTAGCCTCATCGAGTTTGTGAGGTTTAATTTCGGGTTACTGAGCTCGCTGCGTTGAGTGGGCAAATTATATCCCCAAGGTCAATGCAAGGACGCGGACGAAGTAAAGACGAGCGCGTCAAATCGAATCCATTTTTGAAGCTTCGATCGGGGGTGCGATTCAGGAGCAAGAACACATACAACGCAAGCGTTGGTCAATTGGAAGAGAGTACGTCCGTTTGGGCTGGATGTCATTCTGAGCGAAGTATTGAACGATTGAAACATGCCGTTCCAGGAATATGGTGATATACTGAGTCTAATGTTTGATTGCGGTTCAAGAATTCCTAACGGCTTGTACAATCGCGCCATCCGCACCTTGATCCAGCCCATCGAGTGTAGCCATATCATCTGCGCTCAATTCGAAACCATAAACATCAGCATTAGCCTCGATCCTGCTCGGTGTATCGCTCTTGGGTAGAGACACCCAGCCTTTTTGCAGTGAATAGCGTATCAAAACTTGTGCGGTTGTCTTATCGTGCTTCTTAGCCATCTCTCCCAAGGTCCTGTCATGAGCTTTCATATTTCGGACAAGAGGGCAGTAGGCTTCAATAACAATCTTATGTTTGTTGCAGTAGTCCACTATTGTCCGTTGCTGGCACCATGGGTGTAACTAGGTGGCCACACAGTTAGCACCCTTCAAAATTGGACAAGGATTTGACGGGGTCATGGCACACCTCGATCTGATTAACGTGTGGCGGCCATATCCTGGCATAACTTTTCATTTCTTCAATATGCCCAACGCCAAAATTGCTGACACCAATAGCCCGGGCCTTGCCCTCACTCTCTAATTTTTCCAATGCCTGCCACATTTCCTTACGCGCTGCAGGTCCTCCACTAGGAGTATGTATAAGAAACAGATCCACAAATCCATCATCTCCATCGATCTTCTTTACACTATCAATGCACTTTTTATACGTAGCCTCCAGACTTCCGCCGGCGCTCATTACTTTCGTCGTCAAGAAGACATCGTTACGTGGTATACCCGACTGCCTGACCGCCGTACCCATTTCTGCCTCATTGCGGTAGAATTGGGCACTGTCGATGTGGCGGTAACCGGTGCGGAGGGCTGTGAGGCAAGAGTTGATGCAGACATTGGTAGGTGATTGATAGATGCCGAAACCCAGGCGGGGAATCTTTACAGTGGAGTTGGGAAGAGGGAGGAGGTCGGTTAGGGCTAGTTTTGTGGGTGACATGGTACGTTCTTGGTTGTTGTAGAAGGCTTGTGCTTCGGCACGGCCTTTGTCGGTTGTTTGATACTCGGCTGGAAGAGGGCGGTGGTAAGGATGAATATTTCTGGACAGAGTCAACATGTAAACACTGGCCTAAGGTAGTTATTTGTGCCTCTACTTCTGGGGATTTTGAGCCATTGCTAGCAATTGACCGGGTGGCTTTGGACAATTGAAAGTTACTGGTGACAGTCTTTGGTGACATCAGCAGTACAGAGCAGCTAGGCTACCTTAGTTCTAGGTATTTTATTTTCTTGGCATCTCCGTCACCCAAAAGCCTCTCCTCTAGCCAACTCTTACTCGATTTATAGTATGATCTCAATACTTTAATGCTGTCATTCCTCTCCTAAGCGTCTGGCTTACTGCGGAGGACTAGGACTTGGCCTCAAGATGGATCCCCTACTCTCCTGCGTAAGCAGGCTTTTTTGTTGTGCTTCATCACACTCGAGGTATTCATGCCTCTCATGGCTTCTAATGGGGATACTAATGGTGGTACACCCAAGTGTGCTTGGGTGACGCTCCTAACGCGTCCATCATATTTGCCAGGGGTTATTACACTGGCATACAGTCTCTCTACTCATCAATCAGTGTATCCTCTAGTTGTCCTTGTTACACCCTCTCTTTCAGCGTCCAGTCTGCGCGCTCTCGAGTTGGAATCAACATACAATCCTCTCCTGAGGGTCCTGCCGATTGAACCCCTTCTACCAGCGAACAACCAGAAAACTACCCTGATAGCATCGCGCTTTGAAGACACATGGACCAAACTGCGTGCTTTCGAGCTTACGTCCTACAATGCCTGCGTGTTCCTCGATGCAGACATCACAATATACAAGAACATGGATGAGATCTTTTCTACAAGACTGCCCGGAGATAACTGGATTGCTGCAACTCACGTCTGCGTATGCAACCTCGACCATGATAGCTGGGCACCCGCCAATTGGAAACGGGAGAACTGCGCATATACACGTTTGCAACATCCGTCAGCATTGGAAAGGGGGGCTCCTGTGCCCCCATTATCTACTCCTCCGCATACTTACGCCCTTTTGAATGGCGGGGTTTTTCTATACCACCCATCCAAGGCGCTTTGGCGTGCCATGCACCACAACTTTCTCACATCTTACAATCTCTCATCCTACCAATTCCCAGATCAAGACTTCTTGGCCTCGTACTTCTGTCACCGATGGCTGTCTCTGCCTTGGAAGTTTAACGCACTCAAGACAATGAAGCAATGGCATACAAATATCTGGCGCGACAGCGAAGTTCGGGCTCTTCATTATATCGTCGACAAGCCATGGGAAAAAAGAGTTGCAAGTGACGGGATTGCAGGTCATTTAGGGCGGGATGGCGAAACCCATAAATGGTGGTGGGATGTCTGGGAAGATTGGAGAGGTTGGAGAAGCCGAGACTTGACTGAGCTCGTGGATAGGTTCGTTGCCGAGCCGCTGGATGATGAGGCGGACCGCAAGCAGTGCGAAGAGAACAGAAGAAAGGGGTTCCCAATGCCTTTACCATTAATGCAATGATGAACGATTTGCTCTGGTTACTTCATTGCCCTGCTTCCTTTAAATCTCCAAGCAGCGCATAGAAGTACTCGAAGTTTGAATGATATATTTATGCCGTCAATTGGACCCTGAAACCCGGCAGTCTTCCTACCTTACAATGGAGCATCCTCCAATTGGTGTTTCGCAATATCCCCAGTTTTTCATTCGTGGGGACCCGCGGCAGGAAGGATATCGCTACAGCCGAGAGGGCGCATGTATATTGTCTAGATTTAGAGTCCGCAACGTGAAACCACTATCGCGTCTTGAATATCTCTCTCGGTGCACATACTCTTCAAATGCCTCGACCTCGCTGCACTGGTTGAGAGTGCTCGCTTCTCTCCTGCCTCACACATCATGAAGAGGTACACTTGCATATTAACCTCAGTCCTGCAGCTAATCTTATGTGCCTTGCTTTCTTCAGCAGCTGCACTTCCAACTTTGATATCCCTAGTCAATCCTCCTATAGTCCAGGCAGCCAACGCCACACCGACATCAACCGGCCTTGTTCCGCTTGGGACTAGGTTGCCCTTCCATTATCAGGGCGTCGTATTAGTCTTCACAAATTTCGGCAAGGCAATACCCTGGACTGAAGTCGTAGATGTTTTAGGCGGAGCGGACCGGATTGTCGCAGGATATCTGGACACAAAGCCCCAACAAGGAATACCCGAAAACCGATTTGAGTATCGCTTACCGCAGGGCAACGTTCTTCTTGCTATTGGGGGCTTGGTGGGAAAAGATATAACATGGCGACAGCTCTATCGTGTCCTACAGGCCTTGACCCGCTTTATGATTGTTTTGCCACCACCTGTGGGTCCCCATCGCCAAGAATTGAATTTTGACATCCAGATCAGTGATGAGGGGGGAGTGTTGGGGAATGGCGTTATATGGTATTTTCCATCAGCTCCAGGGGAGGTGCAAAAAAGAACAATAACGACGCCTGTATTGGCGGTCTCTGATGGAAGTCTGCTGGCTTTCAACGAGTCAAGCAACTTGACATTGGCCCTAGGCTCCAATGAAGATGTTGTTTCCTATCCCATTCCTGGGACGTCTATGACCTTAGAGTTCTACTACCTCGGCCTTGGTCTACTGCGCGCTATAGTCAGGGCCAATCTCAAAGGTGCAATTAAAGAGGTTGGTAAATACTCACCAGGGCCGTATGAGAATACTACAATAAGAAACAACCGCTTTCAGCTTGTGACAACTGGATCCACTTCTCGTATAGCAACCACTGTCTGGCCTTCCAATAACCACCAGATAACCTGGCTCGAGCTGTCATATGTGCTCGACGGCCTATATCAATTCGTCCACGGGTTCAATGAGCTAATAACCCATTTTCAGACGTTGGGGTGTCGGGTTCTGGACAACTACCAAGGGAAGATCGGCGTAGCAACGTTAGCCTACTACGACCCTGGACCTCCTGGGGTAGAGCGTAGAGGGGTGGCTGATGGAGAGAGTTCTCTGGGGTCGGCTCTCCCACAAATCGCAAAACTGACGAACCAGTCATTCTTAAGCGTACTTAAAGATTCCATACCAGAACCCATGCCATGGTCTATCCCAGGCACGGACCTTACGCTCACCTTTACAGTGGTTGGAGATGACATACCACTCATCGAACTCCTCACTCTTCTTGGAGTAGGCCAATCAAGAATTGCGTCGAGAGTCCAAAGCACACCTGATGAACCAATTGGCAGCTTCCGTTACCAGAATGGCCCGGGTACTTTGGTCATAAAATTTGTCACATACGATGGCAGCATCATCACATGGCTGGAATTGCATCAAATTCTGAGTGGCTTGGCGCAGTTTTGTGCCGTAGAAGGCAATAGCCGGGCGTCGATATTTCTGATCGATGCTGCGGGACGAGGCAGGATTGGCTTTGGAGTAGTCACGCTTGATCCCATTCAGACACTAATACCGAGGCGAGCTTCAGGCAGAGGCTATCCCTCGAAATCCGACTCAACACTGCTATCACCAGGAAATCCGACTGCAATACAACGGCGAGTCCCGAGCTTTTCTATTCCTGGGACTAACATCACCCTGGACATTGACCACATCGGCGCCGCTGCAATATCTCCTATCGATATTAGCTCGACACTGACATCCGCTCTCCAGATAATAGAACCTCACCTCAAGACTCAAGGCGCCGAAGCAATTCCCACAACCCAGTGGGCGTACAGAAACAGAATAACCAATGTCAACTTCGGTGTTACTCTCCGCCCTGGACGCACATTGTCGTGGCAGCAATTGAACTGGCTAACTATTGGTCTCTTGCACTGGATGACTGGACCAGGCCTCAGTTACTGCAAGAGCTTGACGTTCTTCGTTGAAATCTTGAATCAAGAAGGAGTTGCTATAATTGTTGGGTTTGGCTCGGTGTACCAGTCCCAAATCCCAATGGGAGAAATAAAGGGCCCTGATCCGGCTTCCCTGTTTGATATCGGTCTATTGGGCGTGGGAGCAAGCGGAAAGAGGAATTCCGTGTCTGGAAATTCGCTCGAGAGAAGAGCTGCAGAGTCTCCCAATCCTGCAGAAGAGGGTATTCTCCCACAGAGCCACTTAACGAGCCCATGGTTCAGCCAAGTTGCGACCCAAAGCATCTCTGCACGACCAGCAAATGCAATGCTGCAGATCATTACTCCGTTTTGCATTCCTGGTAGCCCTCTCACCATAACCATCACCCGCCTCCTCCGGAGTGCGGTACCTGCGGTTCCTTTGGTGGAATTGTTCAATGGTGCGCGTCAATTTGTTCAAGCAGAAGTTGCTCAGCGGCCGCAAGACCACCTTGCAAATGGCTGTTTCTATTACGAGGTACCAGATCTAGAGGGATTTCTCGCTGCAATTACTGTAGAGTCTGTACCGGGCCACACCATCTCGTGGTTGGAATTGGACGAGACCCTGCGGGGACTGGAATATGTCGTGACGAGAAAGACAACGCAAACACTTTACATGCAGAATCTTCTTTTCAAGAGAAACATTGACATGGCGGAGTGGTCTAAAGTACAAGGACTGCTTTGCCATACCACTCATTTGCCACAAAACCTTGCAGTTCGCTCTGTACTATCATCAACCGGAACCAACCTCACAGTCCCAATCCCGTATCCCATTCCAAACACAGCTATCACCCTGAAAATCACACTCCTCTCTCCTCCGATACCTGTGAATCGTCTAACAGACCTCTTCAACAATGCCCGTTGGGTGCTCTATCCAAACATTAGAGACCATCCCGATGAGAATTATGACAAACAAAGGTTCTTCTTTCAGATTGTATATCACGAGGGCCGAGAACTCATCGCGATTGAAGTGTACCCCCAGGTGAACGAGCATCTGACATGGCTGCAACTATACCAGGCTGTGAACGGACTTCAGCTCTTCATGAATGGGGCCGAGGGACAGTCGTTTAGGCAACCAGTCGTTTTCAAGGTCGAAATCAACGGAGTGTACGTAGCCTATGGGTTGCTGATTTACGTCCCCCCCCCACCGACATCGACTCTCAAAGCCCGCTCTCTACCTCCGCCCAATGCAGATCCTATTCCATACCCTATCATTGGCACCCCGGTTACTATAGTCATCACCTCACTCCTGCCTACTCCCATCCCATTCGTGCAAGTCATAGAATTCTTCGATCTGGCCTTCTATGCGATCCGAGAAGAGGTCGTGGATAGGCCCGATTCGCCCATCTCATTTGGCTGGGACTACCGCCAAGCGATCGCTCCGCGTGCTGAGATGTCACTCACAATACGCCGTACGCCTGGGCATTCTTTCACGTGGAGGACCCTGGCTGCGGTTCTGGATGGCTTGGACGATTTTATGGAGGGCAGGTGGCGCCCCACGCAAAGTCTGCAGGCTTTGGCTTTCGATATAGAGATCGTTGATAAGGGAGTTGTTGCAAATGGAACGTTGAGTTATACGACAGGCTTGTCGGGATTGGGAGAGGTAGCTGGGAATAGCTTGATCAGTAATTCCACAAGCCTGAGTTGAGAGGGGGACACCCGGGTATTAGTTCTTCTGCAAGCATTCTATAGGGAAACGCTAAAGAATACTCTGAAGAACAAGTTCATTGCTCTTTCATGGCATTGGGCGAAAGACACCATACTGAGCGAAGATCTGATAGGTCCACGGAATAATGCGGATCACTAAGTGACTCATGTACATTCTTAGCAGAATGTGCACCCCTGAGGCGTGTGTGCTGTGTAGATACCGAACTGTCAATGCCTTGTACGGATCAACAACGGAAGGATGAAGAAAATATACAATGTAGAGCATCACGAAATAATCTCGAGTAGGCTGGAGGCGTTGGATCGCTCGGGTTCAGACTAAACTGATCGTTTGTAGTATAGACCTATAAACTCGATATTGAGCCTCTGCGGGGAGGCGCTATCAGCGAAACGCTCTCAAAGTATGTCCATATGCATAGTGAACATGGAATGCTATGCTTTCTCCTCCCTCACTTGGCAAGCGCGGCGCGAAGAGAACCTCACTGAACGTCGTAGATATAGCCACATCAACATTATTCCCCCTTCTTCCTCAACTTTTCCTTTTCCCAAGCTTTGAACAACTGCTTCGGGGTATACTCCTCATGAACAGCCTTGAGTCCCAACGCTCTCCCAGTCATAGCAGCCGACCACATAACAGCATAAGTGACCGCTGTCTCCACAGCACCCCTCCATCCACTGCCATCCCCAGCTCCTCCCAAATCCAACAGGACAACAAGATTGTCCAGTTCCCACATCACAAGCATCATCTGCAGCTGCATCAAACTCCCGCCCCACCACCGATCCTTCCACTGCGATTCTCCAGCCGTGGAGAAGATATTGCGGAAGAAGACCTCCTTTTCACCATCTCTGGGATCCGTCCATTCTTCAGCCACAAGATCCTTTTCCCTCAGCTTTCTCATCACATCTTCTCCCTGCTCTTCCATCCATTGCTCCCGGATCTCGCGTTGTGGCTTCGACAGTAGATGAGCGGGTCTGTCGAACCGCATCCACTCGTGCCTTGCATAGCGTGGTATAACAGCGATTCCATCTTCAGCAGTGTATACTCTGCTTTTGTTTGACACCGTTATTAAGGCAGCCCCAGAGATGACTCTGATGTACTCGGCGTGGGTAACATGCCAATGGAGCGAGGTAGTGTAGCTGGAGCCGGGACGCATCGTTACGATGGTAGAGGGTATGTTTGGGGACTGGCCATTGGGATTCTCGGAAATTTGGGGGAAGGCGAAGGTGACTGAGTCGGGAGCAGGGCGAGTAAATTCAGAGAGGTGGGACGTCTTTGTTCGAGCCATATTTGTCTTCTGTAGAAACGCGTGTAGGGACTCAAGGAGGGTGCTCGTGGAAGACGAGACAGTTGTCCTCAGCCGGCGCGGGACCTCTAAGCTGAAGGGCAGCCATAGATTGAATGGGACTCTTTATAGCTGAGCTGGAACTTGTGTTGTCTGGAGTCAGGAATTAACAATGGTCAATTGTGTATGATGTAGGATTGATTACGGAATAATGCTTAGAGATGATGACGCTGGGTGCGGAACGCCAGAGCGGAGTCGCTGCCGCTGCCTTCGAATTGGGTAGGTACGATTATGCTAGACGTTTGTTCCGATAGGGGAGAGCGGCGAAACGTTAGGTACCTAAAGACCTAGAAATAGGCGCACAGGCTCAGCATATCCTAAGGATAAATTAAGCTCGCTTAGGGGTAAGTCTCAGGGGCCTTGCCCCCTACCATAGCGTACTGAGCTTTTTCTACCTACTTTAGTACCTGCTATTTTATACAGTCAGCCCGCTAGATGCCAAAACCCCAACAATGTTGTATAAAATCTCCTGCAAGTATCACGCATGTCCCCCATGGGGCCATCTTACCCTCAAGATTTCCCTAGAAGTATATGGAATATAACTCCGGTCTACAGACTACGCATATCGAGCACGAGACTCTCCTCATTATGTTACAATGGGGATATAGCCCATAAGACTTTCCTCAATCGAACATATCAATATGGTGAGCTTGCTGGTTAATGAAAGGAGTGAGCTTTCAAGAGTCTCTGCTCAAACCATTGTAATCGCCCCGGAAACACAATCATATCAGCCATGTTGAATCTGATTACTGTACTAGGAGTCTTTACAAATGTTGCAACTTGAGAGGATCCTCTGAAGCCAGGAGAGAGAGCATCTCGTGCACAAATACCTACTCCTCTGCCACCATCCTTCAGACTACTATTACCCCATCACGTCCCAAGAATCTCGTCTACAACAAAATCCCGTCTCGACTTCCCAAGACTTTGCCTCCCATCCCAACAAGTGAACCAAAAGAATCTCAGAATGCTATATCCCTCCCTCCTCTTCGCCTTTGCCGCCATCTTCCTGGCCAGCAAAACACTTGCACAGGAACCCAGCCCTCAAGTAAATTTGTCTTCTCCCCTTCCCCCTCCTATTCCTCCTCCCCCTCAGCCTAGAATCTCTCATCCCCAATCCCAAACCACACCGCTAACATACCCCCCCTCCACCAGCTACTCGGACACCAACTGCGCCGACTACATTGGCCATGAATACCCCTCCGACGGCGCCGCAACGGGCGGACAGCAGGTTCCAAGGCCATCATTCGGGTGAACGGCGGGCCATCTGATAATCCATACTGCGGCTTATTCCTTCCAAATCTCATGTTTTACGCCGTGCTGTAAATGATGGCATGTGATCGCTGATTTTGATTGATAGCCAACAAGTATGCATGCAAGGACTCTGACTGCAGTGCTTCCGATCAGGTCAGAATCGGACAGTGCAAGCCTTTTGTCAGTGGGATTTGGGCGAAGTTTGAATGTACGGGAGGATGTGAATAGGATTGGGCGCGTTGGGGGGAGGGTTTTTGGGATGCATGCAAGGACTCTGACTGCAGTATTTCCGATCAGGTCAGGATTGGACAGTGCAAGCCTTTTGTCAGTGGGATTTGGGCGAGATTCGAGTGTGTGAGAGGGTGTGAATAGGATTGGAGCGCGTTGGGAGGAGAGTTTCTGGGATCGATGTACTTGTACGATACCAGCTGTCTTTACATAGAATGCCTGTCGACGTAGTGAAGCGTATTGTAGTCAAACGCCCAGGGAAAAATGTGCTCCTATGATAGGAATCGACCAGCAAGGCTTTGGCTGATTTGCCTACCTTAACCTACCTACCCTTCAGAATAATTAGACTATCGAGCCCATATTCCCGACTTCCCAACCAATCTTAAATCGAAGCACCTATGACCCGCTACCTCTTCCCTCACCATGACGATCAGCCAAACCAAGCAGCTCTGCCATCACCGCTGAGGTGATTCTCTCTCGAGGATAAACCGTTGGAGATCTGCCTGTCAAGGTCAGACAGCGATTGGAACTCTCCACAAGTCCTACGTTGCGTATTTTCGCTCTTCTCGAAGCATCCAGAGGATTTATACATATTTCCTGCCAGCTGCTTGATCTCGACAACCCAGAGACCACGATGGAACATTGCCTAATTGACGCCGGAACATGCCAGTCATCCGGCGTGTGTAACGATCGCTCGCACCGACGGGCGAACAATACAGCGCTGCCATCTCACTGACTCCCCTGGCTCCTACCGCCTCACCTTCTTGAAGCCAGCCTCGTCTATTAACTTTGGACATATCCTCCCTTTCCGAACTGACAAATCGAGGATAGATCGATACAGACGCACTGCCAGCTGCTGGTCTCCTCCCTCTCATCTACATCACGTATGCCGGAGCCGCCAAGCGTTCTTTTGAAGAAACCGACATTATTTTTGCAGAAGGAGGCTGCGGGAACATGGGGTGGCTGCGTGCTGAGCAGTTGGACTTCCTGACCGATGAGGGCATGACGCAAGGATGAGACAGTATAGAATTGTTGAAGAGATGGGATCGACAGTCGGGAAAAAGGAGGTAGAGCGTCTGGGTGCGGTGCGAAAAGTCGAGAATCAGCAGAGTATGGGAGAGGTAGATACGATGTATGTTAGGGAATTTGATCGTGGACCAAGCGCTGTCAAAGAGTCTTGCAACATTTTGAAACCATAGATCAGGCCTTTGTCAGAGCAACTCAAAGCCGCCCATCTAATTGCCACGAGTCCGAAGCTAGTCCCACGCTTTTCCCTTTGACCAGCAGCAGATACTTAATTCGCGGGCGATGAAAGGCTCTTTCTTTGTTCCATCTTCCCCGCCGTCTCAAGCGGCATGAAAGGTTATACGAAAGCATACCCAATGACAATATTACCACAGGAACAAGCCCCATTCTAGCCATGCCAACGCATAGCCAACAACAATACTACCAGAAGCACAGTGGATCCTCATCCTTATACCCTTAAAGGATGGAATGCCGAGCACTTAAAGCCATAAGTACCTGCACGTCGTTCCCCTTCTTCAACGCACACGCACCCATCAAGCCCACAGCAACAGTCCCCCCCTCCTCTCCCTTCAATTCTGTTCAATTCTTAAGCTCGTCTAACACCCAAGTCGAAAAATGCAGCTCCCCTCCCTCTCCACCCTCTCCTTAATCCTCGCATTCCTCGCCCTTCCCCTCAGCC
>NAPT01000159.1:0-50688 GCA_002927785.1 Cladonia uncialis | reverse complement strand
CCACCCCTCCCCGCCTTCCGTTTCGTATCAGTCATTCCCGAATTTGAATTGGCACGAATTGAACGATGGAGCTCCCCCCAAGCTCTCCTCTAAACCGGTTGACCTGCTACAGAGCCAAGGTCGAGGCGTCTCATTACCCCCCTCATTCCCTATCTCCAAATCTTGGGTCAAACAGTCATCTGCTGTCATTGCTTATATAAGGTCCAAGTCTCCCCTTGTTGTGGTCATTCGTTCTTGCCTTTGTGACTCAGACGCGTCTGATGCAACAAAGCGAATCATCCTTCTCGCCATAGCCTCCTACCTAGTACAACATATCATCAACCTGAACCTCGTGCCATCATCCTTCCCATCCTCTCTCACATCACGCCATATCCACAACACACCCGCCATACTTCCTTTACATGCTCCTGTTGTCACACCTTTCCTTCACCTAAACAACAACAACAGCCGCTCTGACCGTGCTGTTGACACTTTTCCATCTTACTCGTACTTGAACATACTTCCTTGAGCACAATCTCTACTGGACATAGCTATACCTTCATCTTATCTACCCCCAAGGCATCCAGCACTCATGTCTGACGCCGGTCTCAAGGGTCTTGCCCAGCAGTACAAGCTCGAACAGGATCACAAGCGTGAGCTGGACCATAAGCACAAGTGGGCCTTGGGGGAGACTCCTGCTACTCCCGGGCACCCTAGCAAACGCCCTGCAAAGGGTTCTCGATGCAAGTATGTTACCCGAGTTCATCGATGTTGAGATCTTTCTAACGCCTTCTTCTCCTAGCTTCGTCAAGCACGAATTCGAGTTCCAGCAGAACAAGGCAGTCCACATGGCCAAGATGTCCCGCAAGCGCGATCCTGTCTTCGACACCTCCGATTCCTCTTCCTCTGAAGAAGTGACAGAAGCATCCGCCGCACCAGAACCCGATGCTGGCTACACCTATTCCTTCGATGCCGCCCGTGGGCCCAGCAAGGGCAGCCAAATCCTTGGAATGGCTCTAGCCAGGGCAGTCGATAAGTTTGAAACCAAAGCTACGGAGAAGCTCGTCAAGGAGGAATACGAGGTTGTCGCAAAGGAGAGCGACGATTCACACACCGGCTATGCTGCGGATGAGGACGACTTCGAGCTCATCTGAAACATTATCATTTTCCCAGACGGTCCCCTAACACTTGTATCCTCATTTATCTCTCTTCCCTACTTGGATGCATCTATCAATTACGGTCTCATGGCGCAGGGGTCTCTGAGAGGCGGTGGTGTTATAGCGCGGCCAGCAATGGACGGACACGGACAATGATGGAGCTCTGCAGTTGATCTAGCTAGCGTCTGTATTAAATAACGTGGTTGCAATGCTTCTTCCGTAGGTAGCTTTAATACAAGATTTCGAAGCCCCATTGTGTGTACCCTGTGCTCTTTAGAAGACACGATGACATAAATGTAGCTTAAAGTGTTACACATGGGGATTAGTATTATTAAGAACACATCGACCAAATAAAAGATAGAATTCTGGGGCAGGGTGGTGGTTCCTGTGATCGAAAGTCTTCACCCTCACTACCCGGCGTTGCTACCCTAAGCGTTTTGTTTACCTGCACTAAAAAGATTCCGTCAATCACCACCTAAAACATGGCTCGACTCAATGAGAAATTTCGCTCGCACGAGAGTCCCATGGACTTCCAATGGACCGACAGACAAGGTCCAGTAAGCAAAGACTCGCCATTCGCCCAAGCTGGGGCCAAAAATGGCCAATTCACAGAAAGCTTTGCCGGGCAGAAGCGTAAGTATACATTACTCCAGAGAGAAGATGCTTGAGAATGTCAACTGATGGTAGGATATATACAGGCTCTGCTAGCTTTTTAGACTCTCCCACAAAGATTTCGCAGCCACAACCTATACATAGGCCATCCTTCGAACAACCTCAAACTCCACAGAGAATGATCGATACCGACTTCTCCTCCGGCCCCGAGCAGTCGTCGCCCGCGAACGCAGATTCTGAAGCGACTCCAGACCCTCCCGCACGGGGTGTACTATCAAAGGCCAGTGCCGCTATGACGCATTTCGAAAACACCAATTCCGAAAAGAAACTCCCCTCTCAAAGGCTCTTCACCAGCGGCTTCGCTCCAGGACGAGGCGAAATCGCTCGACCAAAACGCCGAATCGAGAAGCGCCGCCGAACAGACCTCGACAAAGATGTTCGCTCAGCTCCCCGACGCTCAAGCCACGACTCAGACTCCGAAGAACGTCCCAGCAGCAGCGAAGGGCCTCACAAAAAGCCTCCTCCAGTCCAACGCCTCATCCCCTCAGTCCTTACATTCATAGACGAGCACCCAAACCTCCCCAGCACTCTCTCTTACTACGTCCAGTTCCTCCTGAATTGCTTCTTCGCCTTCTGCCTCATGTACGTCCTCTACGGCATCTACTCCACCATCCGCAACGACATCGACGAGCGCGCCATGATGGAATCCTCCGAGATCCTCGCCGAGATGGCTGTCTGCGCACGGGAGTTCAAGGAAAACAAATGCGAGCGAGATAGTCGCGTGCCGGCTATGGAAACCGTCTGCAATAATTGGGAGAAATGCATGCAGCGGGATCCGCTCAAGGTGGGCAGGTCGCGACTCAGTGCGGGTATGTTCGCGGAGATATTTAATAGTTTTATTGAACCAATTTCCATGAAAGCTATGGTACGTCTAACCAACAACCATCCCCTCTCCTTTCCTCTTCACAACCAACTCTACTAACAAAAGAACATCACAGATCGTCAGCATCGTCGTAATCGTCGGCTGCTTTGCAGTCAACAACCTAACCTTCGGCCTCTGGCGCGCCAGAGCCCACCACTACGCTCCCCCTCCTCCACCTACCCAATACATGCACCCACCACCGCCACCACCGACCCCTTCGCAGTGGCAAACACACGACAACGGAGCGTTCTTCACGCCCCAGCATCGTTTGGACTGGCAGATGCCGGGAATGGGCCACGGAGGGTTTCAGCTTGAGGGCCAGAGTCCTAGTAAGAAGATTGAGTATAGGCGATGAGTGACGAAAAAAAAAGAGACATAGGGAGGTTGTTTGGGCGTTGGATTTGTGTAATGAATAGGCCAGGTTGGGGTGTTAGGCGGTTCATTTGTATATATGGTTTTGGAATGCATGCATTGAGGCGGTTCTATATTGATTCGATGGCGTTGAGCAGAAATCAGCATGAGACACGGTTGTACCTCCCTACCTACCAGAGCGATTCTCACCGATACCTAGTTATCTACTCTACAAGCCAACTCACGCATGAGAAACATTATCCCAAGCCCACCTCATGTTATCCACCAACTCCTCACTCAAAATCCCCTCAGTCATCGAATGAATTTGAGAGGAAATCTGTTTGCATGAATTTATTGTAACTGAGGATTATTAAGATACCTAGGTAGCCAAGCTGATCTATCTATTTATCTAGATGGGAAACCCCTTCAAAGACCCGCTATTGAAATTAACGCCCTTTAAATGCGCAGTTGCTTTTTGAGAATATATGCTACAAAGTCACACGCTTGAACAGTAGAAGGCGCGGGAAAAGGGGCCACAGGATGCAGGTAAGATGATGTGAGAAAGGACGACAGAATCAATGACTGCTTGCTATCCATGCATGCACGATGACTACAGTCTGATAAGACAGGCGTAATAAAAGCGAGATAGACTCCCATCCCAGGTCCAGAAGGGCCTTCTCCCTATGACCATCCCTTTCCTTATAGTCCCGTCCTTAGGATTTAGGACCCCGAAGAGCCTTCTCCCCCATTATGAATCCCGTTAACCATCACCTCGTCGTGCGCCGGCGCAGTCATAATCGAGTATTGACCGCCGCATCCAGCCCAGTTGAGCATCTTCCCCCGGACGGCGGTGTTGTCAATGTGTGTTGGAAGTCTGACATCCTCCGTGGTAGCAAGACCAGTCTGCAAGGTAGCGCTCAAGCCCCAAGAGTATGCGTGACCTTTATCATTTAGAGCAATATTATGATCCGAGCCGGCGGCTACCCAAGTTGCCTTGCCAATGTTCGGTAACGCTGTTGGAACGATGAGAATGCGGGGTTTGTCTTTCTCGTCGGTGATGATTGAAGTGCTAGGTACGGTGGCCATATCCAGACCGACTTGACAGCCATCGACGCGACCCCAGGTGAGCGCCTTGCCGGTTGCGGTGAGGGCAATGGAGTGGTGATTACCGCCTTCGATATGGACGATGCTGTCGTTCTCAAGACTCAAGCTCTTTACGATTTGTGGAGTGTAGACGACTGCATTGTCGTCACCAGCTCCTTCTTCAATACCGCATCCGCCGAAACTATTCATACCCCAGGCCCAGACACGCTCCTTCTTGTCAATAGCGAAGGAGTGGTCAGCGCCGGTGTAAATGGCTTTGTAAGTCCTGAGCCTCGTGCGAAAAGGCTGGGGCTTGAGAGAGCCTCCCTTCTCAGTAGAGGTGCGCTGGACAATATGATACCCCAGCTGGTTCTGCTCTCCGGCACCCCAAACGAAGACTCCACCTTTGTTATCGATTGCAAGGCAATGGTTAGAACCACTGCAGATGTCGACAATGTTCTTAAGATTAGGTAGGAGCACGGGATTGGGCTCCTCTTTCTTGTCTTCGCCTGGAAGGAACCCGAGAATGCCATCTAATTTCTGTGAGAAGCAACAGTCAGCGTGGCTTCAAGGAATAGAATACTGTATCTATAAAAGAGATGCTTACCCGGAACACTCCCCATCCGTAAACAAGACCATCATCAGTCAAAGCCAGTGTATGGCTGTCTCCAGCAGACAGCTTCACAAAGTGGGTACCCTCAGGGAAGTTGGAGGCGGGAACTTGAGTCGGAGTGCTCTCATATGGGTTTAATCCGCTGTCACTGTCATCGCTATCTTCGCTATCGTTATCATCCATGTCTTTGAGACCACCATCCCAATTGGTATCACGTCCTAACGCTCCTGAATCGTTCACACCCCACGTCAAGATCTTGTTGTCATGAGTCAAGGCTGCGACGTGCATGCCACCAGCAGCGATCTGGACAACACCAACGTCCTTGGCGGTAAGGAGAGGGTTAAGACGAGGACGCTTCACGTCTATAGCGTTCTTCGCGGTACCGAGTCCAAGCTCGGAAGAAGAGCCTTCGCCAAAGACAAAGACATCAAGCCGTTGGGTTGGGGCTTGGTTGATCACAACCTTTGGCCTTGGGAGTGGTGTCGTAGCGACACGAGGTTTCTTAGCAGGAGGCGCATCATGCTCTTCTCCATCTTCTTCACCGTTCACTTCACGCTTGCTGGGCGCTTTTGCTGGTGCCTTCTGCGAGGCTTTGGTAGATGCCTTTGCAGCTGCTTTGGTGGGAGCTTTTTTTGTTGTAGCAGGAGCTTTAGCAACAGCAGCGGCTTTTGCCGCGGCCTTTCCTTTGTCTTTTGGGGTAGATGCTCTCGTAGTCCTCGGCTTCGGTGTAGGTTTCTTTACGCCAGTGGGTTTGGCATTCGGCAGTGCATCCTTAGACGCGGTCTTCTTTGTAGGGGGTTTTGTTGATGCTTTCGCGGCTGGTTTAGGGGGAGCTTTGGCAGGAGCTCTTGTGGTAGCTTGCTTGGGCGTAGTAGCTGGTTTTGCAGCAGTAGCGGTTCTCGCCATGGTATTCGGTTTACCTCCGCCTTTGGCAGAAGTTTTTATTGTTGTACTTTGTTTTGCTGTCTCTGTCTTTACACCAGCGGGTTCGTGATTGAGACTCGCATCTTCAACCACTTGGGCTTCTGTGACCTGAACAGAGGGGTTATGGTTGACCACTAGATAACAGTATTCTCTACCGAAACGGACCTGTATTAGATGTCAATGATGCTGCAATGAAATTCAAGCTCGAGGAATGTTTCGCGGAAATCGCGAACCCCTGCAAGCGTCGGCAAACAACTCACCGACATGACGCTACTACATAGGTATTTCGTGCTTGGTGTGTTACCTGCTTGTTGTGTTACCCTTAGATATGTGAATGACGTTTGGAATCTTGATGATGTTTGCAGCCAGTGTAAATATCCCTGAGCATCCTGTTTCGTACAAGTGATCAAGTGTTTGCGAAACAACACTTGCGTCTCCAACGTGGCCAAAAATATGGGGCTGATTTTCCTCCTTTGTTCTTACCTCCGAAACAAGTCAGTAGGATCGATAACATGATTTCGATCTATATCTGACCATGCGCCATTGCGCCAGTGTTGGGGTTGCATCTTTGTCTCTCTCCAATAAGTCACAAGCGAGATGGTCTAGCAACAACATGACTTTCCTAATTGAAATCCCCAGGCGGCCTGATTTATTGGGAAGCATTGCATTTCTACATAATCTGTTCGGAGACTGAAGCATCAATATGCTGCTTCCTTCTTCTGTGTGTATCGCAGGCCTACGATATAGCGATATAGATTTACCTAGGCTAGAATAAACCTTTTCGAGATTCGACACTAGCGTCAATGACGTTTCATGCTTGTATCCCATTAGGTGCCAGAGAATCAATGCCAGACCCTCTGTGACCAATTTGATTGTCGTTTCGACTCCTTCGAGGGCAGCAAATCAACTTGTTCCGATGCTGGCTTGTTGCGAGGCTGCGGCTCGAGCAGCATTGCATATCTGATATACCCTTGATCTTCCATCCTATCGTGGCTCAAGATCACTATCTCGTTTGGTATTCAGAACCGGACATTAGAGCTTCAGAGGTAGATCTTGCCATCTCCTTTTCCGAACTTCGTACGAGCCTCCCTTCAAATATGCAAGAAACAATTGAAATTCCAAAATTCTCTGCTCTCCCATACAGACCAGGTGATCCTGCGTAAGTCAGATTATATATGTTAGCCCCCTACCAGGCACTGACAGAGGCTGCTTCAGATACTCAGCTTGGGGCCTTTACGGTGACGACGATCAATTGGGGACATTGAATCGGCTCAAAGATGAACTGGTCGTGACAACAGCTAGGGAAGAGATTCAGACCGGCATCAGGTAGGACAGGTGCAGAAATCGCACCCCAGATGTGGTCTGATATCGCATAGAATTTCTCTTAATTGGCCTCTGGATGCCCAAAGCAAACCAGGTTTTGGGCGGCAGGTATTCCATAAAAGCGTCTATCAAAAGGCACCAAGAATTGTCAACGATGACGTCTGGACTTTCAATACGCAAAGCTCCAGCCAATGTAATCTCAACCAGGGGAACAAACTATACATGGGAAGGACTGACACGGCCTAGGGGACGGCTTACGGCACTTCGCGTATCAGAAGGAACAAAAATTCTTCAACGGAGTCACCTTAGATGACATTCAAAGCGAGAAAAGGCCGGGAATCAATGGTATTCATGGTGAACATCCAACCAGAGTGCTTCACCCCTGCTCTCACTGACTATATCTCTTAGCTTGGGCGGAGAGAGGCATTGTGGGGAGAGGAGTTCTGCTAGACTTTCACTCGTGGCGATTGGCCAATAACATACATTATGACCCGTTCAGGACCGGCTCAATAACGCTTGAGCAGCTGAAGGCGGTTGCCGAAGAACAGGGAACTCAGATCAAATTCGGAGACATTCTGATCATACGGAGTGGATACATCAATGCCTTTAACGGGCTGTCCAGGGACACGGCAGAAGCCTACGCTTCGCGCGTCCCTCCTGCTCTCTCAGGTGTGGAGCAAAGTGAAGCCATGTTAGAGTGGATATGGAGCAATTTCTCTGCTGTGGCCGGCGACCAGCCAGCCTTTGAGTGTTCGCGTAAGTCACCTTCCCATAAACAAGTATGAGATGCTGGCAATTGACCCTTATGAAGCAACTCAGAAAGAATGGCTTCTCCACGAAATCCTTCTCAGTGGGTGGGGAATGCCTATTGGCGAGCTTTTTGACCTAGAGAAGCTCGCTGAACATTGTAAGAAAGCCAATCGCTGGTCCTTCTTTGTCACCAGCGAGGTGTGCAACGTCCCTGGTGGTGTTGCAAGGTAAGTGCCAAATCGCTTGCTAATCCAGGCTGCGCTAATATTATAGTCCACCAAATATTCTTGCGATATTTTGAGCCTTAGGCGCTAGGAAACCGTAGCAAGGGATATCGCCGCCTCGAAGAGGATATTACGCCATTTGAAAGCATCAAGAAAAAATAGGGCCGCCGAAGCTTGACTTAGTGTCACAACAGTTTTTTCCAATACCTCTGATGATCATCCCGAGAAGCATCCATACCCAGGGTGATACTTTGAACGTTCTCCAAGCGATGAAGTTAATGTTAAAGGACATCAACGTGTAGACTTGTTTTCCAAGAGCCGTCCGAAGCAGCGAATCGACAGTCTTGACCAGGTTTCCATGACTTTTGGACCATACTCGTACATATGTAAACATGGTATACCGATGCTCAGCCCCGTATATATCATGACTCTGAATTCACCGTCTGTACCAGCCAGTCCATGCCTTCGTTTATTCCACTACCATCAATCGCTGAACAGGCAACGATGCTCCAATTCCTATCCCGTAACTCCCCCAACCGTAGGGCTTCTGATATTTCGCCAGCACCCTTCGCCCCCGGCTGATCTTGCTTGTTTGCAAACACCAACAGACTTGCATCTCGGAGTTCGTCCTCATTCAACATTGCTGCAAGCTCGTCCGCCGCCGTTCCCAGCCGATCTATGTCTGTAGAGTCAATCACGAAAATGACAGCCGCTGTATTTGCGTAGTAGCACCGCCAATATGGCCGTATAGATGTCTGGCCACCTAAGTCCTAAGTCTTCTTTTAGCGATAGTTCAACGTAAAGAAAGGTGTCCGGAAGCTTTACCCAAACATTAAAGTTAAGATTCTTATATTGGACGGACTCAACGTTGAAGCCGATGGTAGGGATGGTTGTGACAACTTCCCCAATCTGAACCCACACGTAAGTTTCCTTCCGAACATACTAGAACTGGAGTCACAAGTTGATACCTTGAGCCGGTAAAGGAGAGTTGTCTTTCCAGCGTTGTCCTGTAGATGTCAGGATGAATATCCAGATTGGCCTTGCAGATAACATACGAGCCCGAGTATCAGGATCCTTATCTCCTTCTTTGACCATAATAATGATAGTATCCTAGAGACTGATCCTCCCATCTCCCGCCTCTGCTCGTGATCCTAGGGCCGAGGTATCACTTAAGCAAGTCGTCCCAAGTCTATGTTTGAAGATTGATAATTGGGGAAAGTCGAGATCTTGCGGCGGCTGAAATCTTGTCTGCCGAATGTAGAAGAGGATCCAGATTCAAAGCTGGAAAATGTAAGTTGATTTTTGGGACTGCTCAAAGCGGTCAGCTAAAGCCCAGCTTTCCTAACCGATGGGTTTGCGCGCAAATCCTGGCAGACCAGGCTGGCGAAACGCGGCCCGTCGCTCCGTTCCGCTGCATGCTATTCTAGCGAAAATACCGGGCATACAGCTCTTGATTCGTCACAAAATACGACGCAGTGAATAACAGCCCTGGGAATCGATTGTGAATTTCAATTTGCCGCTCGCTAAGATGGTCGGAAAGAGGTCTGGCAAGGCTCTCCTTCGGGAGGAAGGTAAAACTTATCACAGATACCATCACAAAATCGAACGCTAAAAGGTTGTTCGCAACAGGCCTGGAGAGAACAGACAACAATATGGATCTCACAACATGGCCGCCGGTCAACATGATAAACCAAAAAAATTACTACACGTGAGTGCAATTCTGCTGTGAGGCCATGCGACTTCAGCGCAAGAATGGTTTGCGAAAATGCTATCCGAAGCTTGCTGTTTCACAATCTCGACTTGTTGCAAGCAAACCCAGCTGTTACACATTCTCAGGTGGTGCAGAAGGCTGATCTAAATGTACAGTGAGTATCTTAAGCGGGATGACCAAATACTTCCACTACGCATTCTACAAGAGGAGCGCCGAAATCGCATGACTGCCACAGCCAAAGACAGAGACCGGGCACTCGCGCAAGCGAGTCTCAATGAGGCACCCCAGAGTGGTGTAGACATGGATATCGATGATGATGTTGGGATGGAAGATGCTGGAGAGCCCTTGACAGGACAAGATGCTCTGGGATCAAAGGTGATAGTGATACATCCGGGGAGCCAAAACCTACGGATTGGACTTGCCAGTGATGCCTTGCCAAAAACTGTCCCTATGGTTATTGCAAGAAAGTGCAATGTGAGTGAGTCAGAGGAAAATGGTAGTGAGCCTAGCCCGAAACGATTGAAGAGGGAAGATGGCGCTCAATTAGAACCCGAGAAGATGTTTGGCGAAGAGGTATACTTTCGGACCTTTCAGTTGGTGCCTCTTCTAACGCATATACAGTTCACAATCCAATACTCCAAGATGTGCGCGGACTTAAAGATACACATGCGTGCCAACAAACGTAGAGTACTGCCCAATTCAAAGGAACTGATAGTCAATTATAATAAACGCGCCCCACCTGAGACAATATCAGAGCATAACGACCCTCTCCGAATAGACTGGACGGAAATACCGGCAGTTTCTACACAGGCTCCGGATTATTTTACCGGGAAAGAAGCTTTGAGAATCCCAGATTTGTCGAAGCCAAGATACAAACTTTTTTGGCCATTAAGATGTGGTTGGTATAATGAATCTGACTATCGCGAGAAGAAAGATCTCTATGAGGACATTGCAATAATTATCGAGGAAGCAATCAAAACGCAGTTGAACCTGAAGCGGAAGAGAGACTGGACACAGTATGGATGTGTGTTTATCGTGCCTGACCTGTATGAGCGAAACTACGTCACTCAAGCGCTGGAAATGCTCATGCGAGATCTGGGTTTCGGAAAAGTCTGCTTCATCCAAGAAAGTCTTGCTGCTACATTCGGTGCCGGCTATACTGTTGCTTGTGTTGTTGATGTGGGGGCTCAGAAGACATCCATATGCTGTGTGGAAGAAGGAATGTGCATTGAGAATTCCCGCATCAATCTCAAGTATGGCGGCGCCGACGTTACAGAAACCTTCATTAAGATGATGCTACACGACCACTTTCCTTACGAGGACATTAATCTGAAGCGGCGGTACGATTTCCTGCTTGCGGAAGAATTGAAAACAAGATTCTGTACAATGAATGAAGGCGACATCAGCCCACAGCTCTTTGATTTTCACTTGAGAGCTTCTGGCCAGGACACTAGGAAGTACACCTTTAAGACATACGATGAGGTGCTATTGGCACCTCAAGGCTACTTCCAACCCACGATCTTCGACAATTCGCAGAAGCTAAAAGGCCGACGCAAACTCATCGACCGATCATACGATATTTATGAGGGAGGCCCCAACGATCCTGTCTCCTCGGCGCAGTCCGCTGTGATCTCACTCATCAGTCCTATAATGCCCACTAGTAGTCAATTGAATGGCGATTCCATCAATGGACAGACAGCGCCTGCTCCACCAAAGCAAACCCCAACTCTGTTGCAGAAAGCTAACGAACCAGAGCGGACGCCCTTATCCGCAGTCGGCACACCCGCACCTGACGATGACGATACTCCTGCACCCGCTGGTGAGGCGAACGCCGCTACAAATGTTCTTACAAGCTCAATGCGGGATGACGTGCTTCCAGTGATCTCACTTGATACTGCTATTGTGACCTCTATAGCCCACGGAGCCAGGGGAAATGAGCACCAAACTAGAAATTTCCTTATGAGCGTCATGGTCATTGGTGGCGGTGCTCAGATACCAGGCTTCTGTTCTTTCTTGGAAGAAAAGCTGAAGGAATTGAGGCCAGGTTATGCGAAGGACATTATCATCGGAATACCACCAAGGGAACTAGATCCCCAGGGAGTAATATGGAAAGGAGGTAGCGTTTTCGGAAAGCTCCGGGGAACCAATGATAGCTGGATTGGAAGGATGGAATATGATAGACTAGGTGCAAGGGTGTTGGTCTACAAATGCATGTGGGCGTGGTAGGGTTTCGAATTGGTAGCGGTCACGCTGAAAATGGAATATTTAGTTGAGGATTCGAGGCAATCAGCAACCAGGATGAATCCCGGAATCTGCAAGTCTGGCGATCAGATGGCTTCCTATTCGATTGTATTCCGTACATCAACATTCACAAAGACGAATTGATTACTATTAGGGTGGTATTATAATTTGCATGAATATTCGGGTAACCTCCACATCTCTTGGTGTCTAGCGGTTCGGGCCGCAAAGTGCCGATCTTGCTAGAGAATGTCTGCATGGAGGTAATAGAACCATGGTTTACCTACACAACACACTGCCAGAACGAGGTCACAAACCTGCAGCAATCATAAGGGCTGCTTTGTTGCCAGTGGAAAACATCTTGCTCCTATACAACATCAGAGAGGAGCTGTGGAGGTGCTACGCAGGCGGGCAGAGTGAAGAAGAAGCTTGCCCTACCTTACAATTCTTGCCTCACGAGGGCTGTTGAAGACGCTCTATAAGAGGGACAGCACCAGTGCAGGTGCGGGGGGGTGAGCTCAGGCTGCTTGCAATTCGATTTCAGACGCTCATTTCTTCGCTTTTCCATTCTTTCGTCATATACGATATTCTCGGATTCATCGTTCTGTCGCCCTATCTGTCGAATACTTCATACAAAAATCTTTCAGCAACATTGGTGTCCATATAGCTCTAAGTAGCAAGCCGCTGCGACCAAGCGTTGGGGTATTACACAGTCCAATATGGCTGCCCAGCAACCGCGCCCTCCTACACAAGCGTACCATCAGGACTATATTGCGCGAATTCGGTATGAGAACCCTTTACCACCACCACCGGGGGCCCCCAAACTATTAAACATTCCTACCGAGGGACTCAAATATTATACATCTGCGACGTTTTCAACACGCCTTGCGCGACAGCAACCTTTAAACATTGAAGCAGACGCAGAACTCGGAATGCACATTGATCTTGTGGGAATGCCAGGGATTTTCGATGGTGATGAGAGTTGTAAGTTCAAAGCTCATAGCTACGAGTAGCCTTGGTTAATATGTGCTTTACAGCTATTCAAGCTTCATTGGCTACTCCTCCCGTTCATCCACACGATAAAAACCTTCTGCGTCCGCTCTCCGAACTTGGGAAGCCAGTGTTCAATGCTTCTGTTCACAGCTTCCTACGTCGAACTGAATATATCTCTTCTGAAGCAAAAGCACGTGCTGAAGCTAACGCCAATGCTGTACGGAACGCTCCAAAATCCCCTGCTGCGGCGAAAGCCAGGAAGCCTGCAGACGCCTCCAAGGAAGATCCTCTCAACATTCTACGTTCCGCCATGAAAGGATTCGACCTTGCGAACCCCGAAGACGCATATACGGGAGTCGACAATACAACCAATATCCGTGGAGCCGTTCCTACCCCTGCGGAACTGGAAGCTTGGAAGCGTCCAAAGCATCCTTCAAAACCAGAACTTAAATTACTAGATGCATATCCGCTCTTGCCTGATGTTGAGGCCGTTACGGACTCTGGGTCTTATATAGTCGCCAAATTTGCAGGGAATCCTACCGCTGCAACAGAGTCTCGCGATTCACGCATGGATGTCGGCATTCTGTACCCTCGCGAACGTGCTCCCGGTATATACGACTACGAACTGTTTCTACCTATGGACGAGGCCGAGGCGCATAAGATTGAAAAGAAGCTCGACGTCAATAATCCAGACAAAGATGATCCAGCCTTGTATACACATAAAGATGCTGATGGATCTGGCTCCTTCAAATATTCGCATATTCGTACCTACGAATCGAGCCGCAAATTGGATCAGCCTGATCAACAGTACAAAGAAGTTGCCCTAGCGCTCCATGATCCCGAATTGGACGAATATGGGAGTTCACAGGGCAAGGGCGCTTTCTACTATCCAATTGTCACCAAGATGCAATTGAAACCTCGTCGTAACAAGAACCTAGTGCAACTCGGTTTGGCGAGCCAAGTAGCGGATGATGAGGACGAAAAGATAGATGCAGTGAATTTACATATTCGTGATCCCGATGAAACAGAACGAGGATCACGACTTGCTCATAAGGCGACATTGGAGCAGTTCGAGGAGGGTTCAAGATCCGACGAATGAGAAGTGTCCTAGATGTACTCTAATGCATGCAAATGATCCCAATGTTTGCAGGCCTTTTAAAATCCAATATGAACAGATACCCAAGAATGTTAGCGAATTTGTCAATCAATAGATAATGACCTGGTAGGACTCAAAGTTTAGACGACCTCTAATTGGTCATTTTACATAAAGTGCGCTCAATGCCTCCAAATGTTGTTGTGGTGATGTCTAATTGCTGTTCATGTAGAGCCTTGTAGACCGCACACTCACTAAACTCTAAGCCTCTCTTCATTTCAACCATCCTCAGCAAGCAAAGCTTTCCTTCTTCAAGGTGAGTCAAAACCATCAACAAATCGTACGCTCCACTCAGACAACTAACATGACCGTGAGCAAGGCATGCGCTTTCGAGCGCCTTCTCTACCGAACGACTCCAAACATTGCACCCAGAGCAGACATACCTGAACTGGGGCGGGTCATTGCAAAAATACATCCTGGTTGAAATCGTACTACATCACAGTTGCAGGGCTCACAAGCAATTGATCGTCTACATCAGTAGCAATGGCTGACGACGGATCACCTAGCCAAGGAGAAGGCCCCAGTAGTAATGGTCTTGGACAATTGAACATGAATCTTCCATCCAACGACACAGGGGAGGGGAACCCGGAAGTAGAAGGGCAGGATCAACTACCGTTACCCACAAGGACTCTTAGAGACCTACTTAATCCACCGCGGGACTTAGCTCGCATGCGGCAGCGTCTTTTCGAGGTCAAGGACAAAATCGAGCTCCAAGTTGACGAATTTGAGCGCTACTGGCCATACATAGATAATGTATGGGTCCGACAGCACAAGGCTGGCACAGATAAGAGTGGTAGAGTGATAACGGACTACTATGCATGTCGACTGCAACGGCCAACTTATACGCCTAAACCTGACACACCAAGGCGTGAAGGCCAACCAACAAGGAAAAAGCAGATTAGGGAAGGAGGTACATGCCAGATGAGGCTGAAGACAATACGATATGAAGGTGGCTATTCTGGCTACACTATCGTGAAGGTTGGGGATGAGACACAGCACACGCACGACCTGGAGCATATAGATAAGATCAAAAGGACCAGTGTCTTGATGGAAATTGCTCGATCTGAGGTGATGAAGGGTTACATGCCAGCATCCGTCTTCACCGTCATGAACGAGGATATGGAGAAATTGATCGCTGCTGGAGGGAGACATTTGAACCGTAACGATGTCCGCAATGCATCACAACACTGGCGACAGATGCATCGAGAAGAGCTGCGTGTACATGAAGGGTACAAATACGATCACGGCAATGGTATTGTAAGGCACGACGGTGCCACGCAAACTACTCAGCTCAACGGCGATACCCAGATGGTGGATCCTGCGCTCACTGATGTTGCTCCATTGCCGCCCGGCACGCTCCGGTTCCCAGAATCAGATCGTGCATTCCTTGAACCGTACCTACCTCCCACAGAAACTGTCATTGATGAGAGCGGCTTCCCTCACGTCACTCTAACATACGCCACATCTATGGATTCCTCCTTGACCCTCGCGCCAGGCATGCAAACAATTCTTTCCGGTCCCGAAACCAAAGCCATGACACACTATCTCCGCTCAAAACACGACGCCATCGTCATCGGTGTCGGCACAGCTACCGCAGATGATCCTTCACTTAATTGCCGCTTAGAAGGCGTCGGTGGTTTCGGTGGTTTGGGATGGGAAGGACAACCTCGCCCTGTCATCATTGATCCTGGAGCAAGGTGGATGATAACGCCACAATCTCGAGTGCTACAGACTGTCGCAGCCGGCAAAGGAAGAGGGCCGTGGGTCATTATGGCGCCTGGATTCGCTATGGACCCCATGCGGCTGGAATTATTGAAATATTATGGCGGGAAATATCTCGGTCTAACCGATTTTGACAAGAAATGGAGGCTGAGATGGGAAGCCATCCTGAAAGCTTTAGCTGCAGAGGGAATCAAAAGTGTCATGATCGAAGGAGGAGGGATGGTGATCAACGATTTGTTACAGCCTGAAAACGCCAGTTTCATCAACTCGGTGATTGTAACAGTGGCCCCAACCTACCTAGGTAAAGGGGGAGTTGGTGTCTCCCCTGCTCCGGTTCATGACCATACTGGCAGACCTCAACCTGCGGTGAAGTTCCAAAATGTGAAATGGCAGCCTTTGGGAGAGGACGTTGTAATGTGTGGCAAGCTGCAAAAAGCAGCAATAATGGCTCAGCCAGCGGCGTCTATCGTGTAAACACCAGTTCGAAGGGGAGGAAAATCAAGACTACTCAGCGAAATAATTTTTATATTGTTGAAAAAGTCACTCTGGACTTCGACATACCTTGGTATGTATCTTCGTTGCTTCAAAACCCGTGGAAGACAGCCATTCTGGGTCTTAGAATGCCTTTGTTATCTCTAGCTCTAAAACGTTCTAAGAAAGCTATGGCATAGGTCTTTAAACAATGCCCTCAGCCACTCATATGCATGCATCTGCCAAGCAACGTCCGAGTCTACTTCTTCTCATAACCAGGAGCATATGCCGCCGAGGCAGCTGAACTATATGGGGGAGGTTGGCTCGAGGCACCCTGCCCCCATGGCGTCATTGACAAGTCCTCCTCCCTCCATAATTCATCTTCAAAACGTCCATGCCTCCCCTTACACCGCCGTACTTCCCCCCGTTCGTCCCGTAAGCTATAGAACCCAGATTCCAGCAGGTAATTAATCCTAAATGCTCCATTGCTGCTCTCGTTTCGAACATAAATCCCTCCCTGACCAAGCTGATATTTCCCGCCGTCCTCCCACTAGATAATTAGATATTAGTAAAGCTTTGTTGTTCAGTCTCACTGCTTGAGGTGCCTATGACTGACTTACGTCCTTTCTCAGATACCAGGGTTTTCTGACGGGTGCAGAGGACCATCGATTACCATCCTTGGGCGGCTCGAAGTGCCAGTGAGAATCGCAAGGGTACACGGGTAAGGGGTTAGATTTTGTGGTGGGTGCCATGGTGTTGTTGTATGTGGATGCGGTGTTATGAAGAAGAGAGGGAGCGTAGGAAGAGAGTTTTGTAGCACGATGTCTTGTGTTAGGTGTAACACAGTGGCAAGCAACTTTTTCATAAGTCGTTCAGTATTAGATTAAACGGAAGACAAAGGAGATAAGCGGAGTCCGCTTTGGTTCCTGGGTTATCATTCTTGCGAGGTATATGACTTGGTGGCCAAGCAAGTTTCAGGTTCGATTGTAGGTTAGACCTTGTACAGTGTAAATACAATAGATTAATATCTGATGTTTTCTGTTATTGATACTTCGATCCAGAAATGAATTTTGCAAGAGCTGGGTTCTAACTCTCGTTGTAATTGCAGTTACTTGCATTGAGAGTACCTGAAAGGATTGAAAGAAGCATTTGTAGAACCGTAGGGAGATTATAACAAGAAATAGTAGAATTGAATACCCTCGCAAAATGTATCAAAAGTATTTAAATTAGTATTCCATGGCATACTCGCCTACGCAATTGCTCTCTTGAAATGTTCTGGAGCCGCACATGACACATGGAAAAGCATATTAAAACCTAGAATAGCTTCCGCAAACATATCAATGGCATTTCGATCCCAACATTGACCAGCCCCGCTGGGTTTGGACGTGAAGTGGCAAATAGAGCCTTGGATTATCACATTAGCACCATACAGAACCCACAATTAAGCGCAAACGCCTAGCTGGGACAACAAGCATATCTATACAAGGCTCTAGCAAAAAAACCCCGCACTATCAAGTACATGCCCAATGTGGCTTTGACAGCTTGCGTAATGAGTGAGATGGCGATGGACGTAGCAGAGAAAAGCATGGAAAAGTCATCAATATGTTGTTATTCGGAGAGGAGGACCTCGCGTTGAGCCTTCGGCAACCCCGGCCATATTCGTGGGTAGCTTCGTCGTCTTCCTCCTTCAGTCCAACAATCAACCCTATCAAGAAGCCGAAAAAGAATGAGTATAGCCGAGGACTCCGTTGGTTTGCACTGCCGGCATGTTGCATGCGGTTTCAGCCATCATCGCAGGAAATCACTTAGCCCCATGTGATCGATCCTTCGGATAATGCACCCTTTATAATAAAGACATTTCCGCCTCAAGTTAGAGATTGAGGCGCATAGTAGTATAGATGTAAATATATCGCCAAATTGGTAGACTTCAACTTAAAGAAACTTCTTGTTCTTGAATGAAATAAGACTGTGGGCCACACACAGAAAGAATATATAGAATGCGAGGATCATTAAGATTCGTGAGCTTTCGTACCCGCAATCATAACACGTGTGCCGTCAATAGTTAAGGAGCTCTGTCCTTTCAAGCACTAACCAGGTACTGGGAGCGCTACATCAAGTGATATCAGCCCCTGAGATAGTATGTCTGTCAACGTTTGATGCAGTGAACGGACTTAAAATTAGGAAACCCTCTCCAATTCTGGTGATCCGATACGTCCATGGTCTCTATTCATTCAATCCTATCGTTGTCATATGCAATGCAATTATTAATACTCGGTACCCGGCCACAAGAACGATATTCATGCATCATTCTGATGAGAGTATAGCTGGCAGGCCTGATATCACATGTACAAGGAAGCCACAGCAGTGATGTCCCTCTTGATCAACTCCTGAGCTGTCTGCATTTTCGTGAAGAGCTCAGGATCGCCGATAATTCTTGCGGAGTTCTTGACCTCCCTGCACGTTTCATCCAGCCTCGTGATCACACGGACAATAGTCCCTTCCAATACGTCCGTAAGATCAGTGATGCGGTTGAAGGACATTCCTCTTGCCCATTCATAGACGACTTCTACAAGGCCGAAGCGAGGTCGACTAACGAAGTCGTTTGAGTCGTCGCTTGAGAGAATTACTTGGTGTTGAGTCTGGAAGGCATTGACCTTTTCGGAGATGGCAATTATAGTTTCCTTTCCAATTTCAAGGTGCGGTGTTAGGGTTGGCTCTGTGTCGGTCTTCTCCTGGAAGACGAAGGCTGAGAGGAGTGCGACTATTTCTTCGGGCTCGAAGTCTGCAAGGACATTTTCAAGGATGAGTTCCGTGAGGACAAGCTCGTCTGCCGAATGTATCTGCGAAGCTAATTTAGTCTGAATGACAGCTTGAGATGGAGGGATGACTTACTTCGCAGGCTACCTTGCCTTTAAGCTCAACTCGAGAATTCTGGTCGATGAAACCTAGATCCTTCAGTACAGCTATTCGCTGTTCATAATCGGGAAGTAGTTGTAGATTTTGATCCGACATCAGCTGCCTCAATTGAGTGATGTTCTCTTTGATCAGCCACTCATCGTGACGCATGGAGAACTAACAGCCGTAAGCGTTTGGGTTTGAGACTTAAGCCTCATGGTGGACTTACGTGCTTGACAAAGCTCGGGCAAGTGATGCACCAAGCCTGTTGTACTTTGACCGCTTCTCGGTTACGATGCTCTAGTATGTCCCGGGTTGTGAGCTCCTTGATGCGGCTCCAATCCAATTCATCCCACTGAGGCTGATCCCAAGATGCGCAAATTTTGGCGATTTCTCCTTGTGCAAATTTGACTGCTTCTTCACGATTCTTCAGTAACGTATCGGGAGCAATCTAGGTATGATTGTCAATACCTTTCTTAAAGTGTAAAAGCCATGAAGGGCCCCTGACCTTGACAATCGTCCCCGTCACGGCATCGACATCGTCCAGTGGAACTTTAAGTACCTTGAGCTCCATCTCTGCAACCTGTGTTGGCAGCTTGGTGAAGAACTGGCGGAATTGTGGCAGGTATGGCAGCAAATCATTTGGGTATCTTGTCGGATTCTTGGCACCCAGAGAAAGTAACTCGACGGTCGGAGCTCTCCCTCTGCTCACACCCTCGCGGATGAGAATGCCCGCGGTGCGTATGCCGTCCTGCCTGGAGTATTAGCCTTGCTCAGCTCTTGAAGAGAGAACCACGCAACCTTTCTGAAAACTACTAGTCTCTTTGCAGAAAACATTCGCTTGCCAACAGGAGATGCCACTAGTCCCAAATGTAGATCGACTGTTGCTGCTTGAAACGCCATTGCTGCTGCATGGCAATCTTCGAGATCGATATTACATGTATCGCAAGGCTCACGCTTGATCTTCGCCAGATCTGATTCGGAGAGCTTGACTTGTTTCTCTTGCTCTGGAAGGAGCGCTTGAGTAGCATTCTCACTAAAACTTCTCTTGATCATCTCTTCTATTTTCAATGCCTCAACGCGTAGTAAGTTGAGGATCATGTTGTATGTGAGCCGGAATTGTGAACGTAGTTTCGTCGGGTCTCCCAATATCATTTGCTTCAGCGTAGCAGCTGGCGGAGCCTCGTCGCTATTGGAAGAGACAATGATAACGCTACCAACAGGATCTATTCCTCGCCGGCCAGCCCTTCCAGCCATCTGGGTATACTCTCCAGGTAGAAGGTCTCTGAACGCTCGACCATCATGCTTGCGAAAGCCCGAGAAGACGACGGTACGAGTGGGTAAATTTAGGCCCATTGCAAAGGTCTCTGTCGCGAAGAGGACCTTCACAAGCGTCTTGGCGAACAGAATCTCAACGACCTCCTTGACAATAGGCAAAAGGCCACCATGATGGACTGCGATACCCCGGCCCAGTAATTCACGTAAGCGCCTAATCTGAGGCAATATTCGGTCCTCCGGCTTGAGCCGAGCAATTGAGCGTTCAATAATCATGTGTATGGCACTCTTCTCCGTTGCAGTACAAAAGTCAAGGTTCGAAAGGGCATTGGCGTTCTCTTCGCATCTTTTCTTCGAGAACACAAATATACATGCAGGAAGTAGATCGTGTTTCTTCAAATGCTGTACTAGGTGAACCCAAATGTTTCTGTCCTGAGCTGCACTCGTCCGACCTCCTCCACGTCCCGTGCGAGCGATATTCCCCTGGCCACGCTGAGGCTGACCTCTTCCACGCTGTTGCGAATTTCCTCGCTGCTGACCACCACGCTGAGGCTGAGCTCGACCTCCACGCGTACTTGTGACTGCCACTGCACCACCACGCTGGCCGGATGCCGCATTGGCTTCTGACCCTGTCTGAGTCTTGTCTCTCCCGGACATCGCAATGTTGGCTTCCTTCCAGCCTCTCTCTAGAAACTTCTTGTCCGCGTCTACAATTTTATGCATTGCCTTGCCAGCCCATAGGTAATGTTCCAATGGCACAGGTCTCTTAGGAGTCGAGATTACGTAGATATCTTTCTTCTTCGTTCTGCCCACCCAGGAAGCAAATTCGTACGTGTTTGGGACAGTCGCTGAGAGTAAGATGAGCGTGACATGCTCTGGGAGCATGATAATAACTTCTTCCCAGACAACACCACGTTCCAAGTCGTTCACATAATGGACTTCATCAAAGATAACAAATTCAACGTCTCTCAGCAGGTCCGCTCCTCGGTACAGCATGCTTCTTAGAATTTCCGTAGTCATGATAAGGCAACTGGCCTCTGCATTGATCTGGACATCCCCAGTCAAGATACCCACATCTGTGAACTCAATCCGAAAGTCGCGGAATTTCTGGTTGCTCAAAGCCTTGATAGGGGAAGTGTAGATGGCTTTCGTCATATGCTTCGCAGCCAATGCTATTGCATATTCGGCGACAACAGTCTTGCCAGCAGATGTATGAGCAGCTACGAAGACCGAGTCACCATTTTCAAGGTGATACACAGCCTCTTTCTGGAACGTATCCAGCTCAAAAGGCCAATTTCTTGCCATGTCTGGCACTAGCTCTCCGAAGTTGGTGATCTCGTGCTTGACATCGACCATATGGGCCCATTCCCTACCTCCTCTCTTGGCAGTCGACGCTGCTAGAATACCATGAGGCTCTAATGCTGGGAACTCAACCGGCAGCAAGGAGTCGATGTCTTCTTCTTGCTCATCGCTTGTGTCACTCCTGCCAGACGTTTCCTCGTCTAACTGAACACCGTTGGTCTCGCTTTCTTCATTCTCATCAAGGACTCCATCATTATCAGATGTCGAGCCCAGAGTGTCTTCGACTTGCTGCGCATTATCAACATCGACTTCTGCATTAGCTTTGTCAAAATCCAACCCTCTTGTGAAGCCAGGAGGTATTTCGAGCAGACCGCCTTGAGAACCGAAATCAATCACCCGGTCAAGTTTGCTGCCTTTGTTCCTCTTGGTGCCCTGATGATCCTGAATAGCCTGGTCCTCGAGCGCTGCCACAGCTGTAACGCCATCAAGACCTCCTGGCGCAAATGGAAAGAATCCGGCAGCCCCGCGGACGAAATCAGCTCGACCAGCTGGCTTTCTCAGCAACGAAGTTGAATTTTTCGCATTGGCACTATTCGCAGGCACAGTCACTTCTTTATACCCAGTCACTTTGCCTTCTAGACCTTCCCTGATGAATCGAGTGACGGTTCTAGTCTGGGTGGGTGCAAGTTCATAGAGTCCCCTGTAGTCCGTAGGAATGTCCCATCGCTGTTGCAGCTTGTTCAACCATTCAGCTCCGAATGATGTTGGTGGACTTAGAATAGTATTTTCAAGCTCCTTCTTCAGAGCCTCCGGGTCTCTCTTAGTCCGCTTCCTTGGCAGGTGTTGGCTAAGCCTTTCGTCAATGGAGACGTCTTGGCTGCAGTTACCAGCGTTCAGGTCCAGACTTCTGAGTGCATGCAAAAGATCCGAAGCCATTGGTACAACAGTGCGCTTGTCTTTACGAAACAGATGGCGGAGGCATCATCTAGCCCGAGACCCTTTTTAGCGTAACATGATCCTAGGCTAACATTTGAAGTGTTAACGTTTGTTATCAGACAATCTGTCTACTTTCATCAATGCCAGAGGTATTGGGGCTCAGTCTGATAAATTATCTGACGAGGTCGCTGGGGCAAAGGTAGGTACCTAAGGTAACGCGGTCAGTGCTTAGCGCGATTTTGCCACTGAGGAAATGTCTACAAAGTACCTATGGTACCTAGATCCATCAGAGTAGTCAAAAAATGAAGTACATGGAATGTGAGATATATATCGTGGACTTTAAGCTTGGCGTGGTGATTGACTGTCATTGTATGGAGGATGATTATAGCAATAACATGCCCAGCCATGCTCTGGTCACTGGTGCTGAGCCATTCACTTGGTCAAAAAAAGCCCAGGTTATTTACCCTTTCAGAACGCCTCGCTCAAACGCATGTCTATTATGAAATACTAATCCCGCTATGTCACCACATATCATCCATCCCTGCCATGGCTTCCATCTCATCATCGAAGTTCGCTTCTTGTCCAGTATGTCCTTGCGCTTCTTGCTTCGCTGTTACGGCTGTACTGCCAGATTCCCTCGTCTCGTCCTCCGCAAGTAGTGCATCCAATTCGTCATCTGGTGGTTGATAGCTCACTTCTTCCTCTTCGGATAGGAAGAGACTCTCCTCTGCATTTTGATTTTGATTTTGATTCGCAGTCAAAGTCTCCCGAAGCTTTTTCGGAGTGGCATCGTAGATTTCGTCGTCATCAGCGTCAACGGCGTTTGTGGCCGCTGGTGTTCCGGGCCCTTCGCTTCGCCTGGTTATAGGTGATTTACCCAGTCCCGATACTGGACTTGGGTGCTGGCCGTTTGGTTTCTGTCTACCTGTCCCCCAATCTTCCGCTGGGTCTCGTGGTTTGCCCTCATTGATCCACTCTTTTCTCATTGTCTGCAATCGTTTCGTATGACCGAGTTTCTCGATTATTGCAAGGCCATCAACGAATTTCGCTCGTGGATATAGGTCGTCTAACCATAGTTGATACAAGTTCAATAATCGAGCCATGTCAGAGTACTACCAAATCCTCCATCAGCCATCCCACTAGACTGTACTCATATGGATTTATACCTCGTGGCCTTTACCCTTGAACTTCAGACGTTCTTTTGTAATCCGCCGCAGTTTGGGAATACCCGCTGATGACAGAAGCCTGCATTCGGATGGAATAAGTAGTCAAGATTACGCTCAGAATAGGTATGAAGCTGACCTGTTCTCATCCAATTTTGGCACTGGCGCTCGCTTCTTCGTCACCTTAATTTCTTCATCAATACCCAAACCTGCCCCATTCTCTTTCCCTTCCGTTCTTGCTATAGTCCTTTCACTTGTAGATATATCCATATTAGTATCAACGTCTCGAAATACGTCGCCCACGTCGTAGTCGAAGAGATCATCCAAGTCGTCTGCATGCGCAGGGGATACATTTCGAGCTCCTATGTCGGTCGCTGCCATTGTCGTTCGTTCACACCGAGCAGCCTTCGCCGAGTCGTGTAAGATGGGTTGCTGCGGGGGACGTGTCGATATCACCACACAGTTTTCGTATCGCAACACAGTCATTGGCTTTAGTATTACCACGCAAAGTGAATCAATCACCGTCTTCAAACCCATCGGCCGTCCAGAGGGACATGCAAATTGAGTGACCCTCAACATGACAGACCTACAGCGTCGACCGTACGTGCCGGCGAAGCAAAGGAACACACAATATCCAGTCAGTGTATCTCAATTGGTTCTCAGAAAGAAGCTGACAGCTCTCGAAAGCTCATCGACAGTGATCCGTAAGTACCTGACGACGCTTCAACTCTGGACGCTTCAAATCTAGCCATCCTGACCACTGTCCAGCCATTTCAAGCGGGTTTGCAGCTATGCTCGTCCTTCGGACTACGTTAGCGGGGCTATTTTTGCTGCATTTGGCCCTACCCTAATGAACCTATGGGAACGGATTTCACCATCACACGTTAGCAAGGATAGCTTCAGATCCGTCATGCGGCTTTCATACACAATTGGTGCTGGGGCTGGGTTTCTATTATTCTACAGTCGCTCAATAAGTAATCGCTATCAAATCCACACTACAAAAGTTGAGACTCATACGTTAAATAGATCGGTTCTACGGAATAGAAGAGAACAAGCGCGAGGTGGAGATGGATATGCGGGAGATGGTTGACAAAGTTAAGAAGGGCGAGCCCTTATATGGGAAATCGAGCCTTACACCATACATGCAAGGAGTGGCTGCACGAAACTCAAGGTACTCGGGAGTCTTCCTGCATCTTCTTCCGTGGTTCAACTTCGTCAACCACGATCAGGTACACCTATCCTTGCTCTATCTAGAGTAAGTGTTCGACTAATGATATTTAGCACGGGGTCGATACCGCGAAATATTACCAGCAAGCAGAGAGAGAACTTGCTGCGGAGCAAGCCGAACAAGCCAGGACCAGCTGAATACATTTGATGTTGGTAAAGGTCAAGCGGCGTTTGGAGAATATCATGCATTCGACTATTAAGAGTATATGGTGTACTTCATGCGTACAGAGAAAAGATTCGCCGTTGCTGAATCAGACCGCTCTGTAAGAGCCTACTTTGAGCGCTGGAATATCGCTTGATATGGGACTGCCGGTGCTCTGTAGGTAATGCAACTGAGAAGCGTTCTTAGTTTCGTCTCTAAGAAGAATACGCTTGATGCTGGGAGACCTTAACGGGCTCCGCACTGATTGAGCAATGGAATCTTGCTATGCATGACATATGCTTCAATCTCTCAAGATGCTGTGCTACCATGACCGATGTATCTTGATCTCCCATGCGTCTCTGTGGCTTGTTATGCAACGAGCAAGCCAAGATTTGATTCAGACTTACAACGCGTTCTATTCACCATAGCTGGGACATGCCGATGATATATTTGCGCTCTTGCATATACATTGATACTAGTCCCATCAATTTCAATTGATAAGCGGCAGTATCTCGGTGTTGAGTTGACGGTCCCTCTTTGGTTTGGGTTCTGGAGCTGGGAAATATTAGCAGACCAAATGTCGAAATACTAATACAGTAATACCTTTTCCATTTTCCTGGACGTAGAACCGCCGCAGTAACATGATTGCCTCTTCGCGAAATAAGCCGCCGTACGCAGGAAAAGGCTGATCCACGCCCGGACTGTGCTCGGTTGATCAGTCCTACTAATATTCTCTGGAGCCATGTCAAGATCTACTCAGAGTGGACTGATAGTACTCCACCGGTACCACCAAAACGATCATTGGAACATCCAAAGTACACTGCTCTAATTTGGTACTGACGGAGCGCAGAGGCGCACATTATACAAGGCTCGACAGTCACATAGAGATCAGTCTCGCGAAGAATAGAAGATTGATATTCACCCAGGATGCTGTTGATAGCTATAAGCTCAGCATGCCGGGTTCCCTTTCAATACACGTCAGATGGAACGATAGTTTCTGGAGTCTGCACATAGCTAGAGAAAGGACATGGTAGCTCTTATTGACTAAACATACATTTAGAGACCTGTTCGTGTCATTCATGCCTTTACCAATGATCTCACCCTTGTGGACGAAAACGCATCCAACGGGCACTTCGTTTGAGGCTAAGGCCTGTTCCGCCTGCGTGCATCAAATGATTACCAGATGTCTGGCCGAGAAGAATGACCTTCCATACCATGTCTAACGCCGCTCGCATATATCGCTGGTCATTTTTATCTTGCGGGTTCTGCTCTGCTTTTTGGATGTCTGTCTCTTTGTCATCGACCTCCATGTCAATGGTATTTCGAAGAATACGAAATCAATTGTACTATCGTGACAAGTCAAGTGGCAAATCGTGATAGATCTGCGGACTTGGCATCCGCTTATAGGGCTGAGGATGAATCTTCCAATTCGCGGAGCGTTGCGATGGCGACGCGTTTTCGAATATTCGACAGACATGAGTACCATCGTAATCCGCCTGTCATTTAGGGAGGGGCTTGAGCTGACATGGCTCGTGGGGTGGCAAGGACTGGCTCAGGTCGGCCCGTGTTCAGCGAGCTACAGCATAACGGAGAGCCACCAAAATCAACTCTGGCTGCGCAGCTTGTAAACCGTTTCACAGATGGGAAGAAGCACTCCAGGAACCAAGACCAGGAGACTTTTCGGCAGCTGCTTCAAGAAGTCCTCGGCAGTGAGGACGAGCAGCCTCCTCGCACAGAGGCTATCGAGACTGATAGCGTCGTGAACTACAAGCTCATCTATGTGATTTTCAAAGCAGGTCTAGAAGCATTGCATTCAGAAGATCCTTTCGGAAAACAGGACGAGAGACATAAGCAGGCAATTGACAGCCTAGCTGCCATAGAAGTCACGATCAGGAGAAATCCAGAAGTGCTGTTTGCGGCTCCTTCGAGCCAAGAAACTGACCCAAAATTAAAGGGACCACTATTTCTGTGGCTCGTTCCTAAGCTATTGAATCTGACCGGGAATAGTCAAGATTGCGGAATTACAGATCGTGTCATACAATTACTTAAGACATCACTGATTCATGAAAAGAAGGCCCACTCCAAGGGGAAAACATTAAACTTGGTTCTTAAGTACCTCAAAGGATGCATTAAAGGTCAGTACATAGTCTTGTTTGTGAGTCCGCTAGCTAAGAGATATTCAAAGACCTTCTTTCCTGCGTCGAAGCAGCGGCCTTTGTTTGGGCTCGCACCCATGGCATGCCTCAAGCAGTCATGCCTTCCGCGATGACTATTGCGGAAGTTTGCCCGAATCACGTGCAAGACAGAGAGCTGCAAGGCGCTGTGGAAATACGATATCGAGATAGCGCGCAAGTAAATAAAGTGGCCATATCCGCTATTTTTGCAATTGTCACCTGCAACGACTTGGAGCCAGCGGGAAAGAACTTGATGGCTTCTGCAAGCGGCTGGATGTTGAGTAATCTGAATCGCTACTGGCATGCGGTCGCCCCGGGCAGCGGACAACTCAGTCACAATCGCGTCTCGATATCATGGCTCCCTCTGTTACTAGATGCTCTTAACGCTGTCTTGTACCGTATGGCTGCAATCAAAGTTCCATCTGCAATTGTGGATAGGAGCGTGATACTCAGCTCGCAAATTTTGACGACACTGCTTAGAGCCCGTCTCTTCCCTTTAGATTCTGTGACGGAACGAGCAATCTGTATAATGCTCTTTCACTTCGCCTCTCTCACGCAAAACTCTCAATACATACATCCCAACTTCATTGGACGTGTTTTGCCAGATCATTGCGATGCTCAAGGAAGTCGAAGCCATTCCGGCGATTTCAGTGAAGATCTCAAGGTATGATACATGTATTCCTCAAAAAACATCAATCACCTGAACGCTTTTCAGCATGCTATAGCTTTGACCATTCGAATGGTCAATTCAGACAATCAATCGCCAACTCTCCTTCCGCCACATGCTGAAATATCATCTTTCCAAGATCCCGAGTTAGAGCAGACCTATCATAAGTTTCTCTCCAATTCGAAAATTGGCCCAGCAAGCGAGAATGTCGAAAGACCGTCGAAGAGGGCGCGTCTTTCAACTGTCAACGAACAAGATACAACCCGCAACGTACGGTCCAACATTTTGGCTTCGATACATAAGTTGTTAGGCTTCGAACAAGATGACAGACAAGGGGGCCTCGGCCAGATTTCAGTGTAAGAGATTCGTGTCTAAGTTATGGTGGAAAACTCACGTTATTAGTGAAAACTATAACAAATTACCGGAAGAACAACAATGTTTACTGTATACATGTATCGGAAATTTAGCTTGCGCGAGCGCATCTGAAGTTCCCAGTCCCGACGACAGGCTCTCCCTGCAATTCAAGTGCTATAATTGCGACGCCGAATCGAGAGACAGTAGCAGGTCCACGTCACCGGTTGGCCCAGAATTAGAAGAAGTATTCTCTGTCCTTGCGAGGCTCATCAATATGCCCAGAATCCAGAAACATAGACGACCACGAGTTGCAGCCATGCTAGCTCTGAAACGACTGTTATCCCATACCTCGAACATCGATTACCTCGACCTTGCAACATCTCCTTTCGGTCAATGGTGCTTGCAGGCTTTACACAGCTCAATAAGAGAACTACGTGTTGCTGCTGGGTCAGTCAACATATTCCTTTTGCTTTCCCCGCGGCTGATCGTCCGTAGGCGCACTTTACCAATCTTTCTACAAAATGTTGCAGACACCGAGATTAGTTTGAGGAACCGTAAAGTTGCCCTTGATGTTCTGCGTAAGCTTTCTGAACAGAGCGATTTGGCCCTACAGGAAACTTGCGTATTGGCCTGGGGGCAGATTGCTCGGTATGGTCTGCATACCCATCCCGCTTCGAGGATGCTGATACCCTGTTCAGTGTCTCTAGTGGAGATGAAATGAATCTCGTTTTACTGAAGCTCGTGGAATACCTTGGTCACACCAACGCACTTCTTTGTGGCCTAGCATTTGATGAAGTTAGTATCCGCGCTATTCAATTGGGTCATGCCATACTAAAGGATCGAAGATTCAGATGATCTCCAACCACTCACCCTTCTCGGCAATGAAGCTCTTTGCTCCTTACTGGCCCACCGTTGCAGTTACCGTTGTTCAGGATCTGCAGCGCCGGCCTCAGATAGCTCAACAACTATCCGATCTGCTAGCGGTGAGCGTAGCTGACTTTCTCTCCATGACACAGGTATACACAGTGCCATTCTTTGTCCTAACCAAGAAAAAGGATATCTTACAGCGGATTGCAGATGCTTCTGGCCAATCAATAATGGTTTTGTGCAGGGAGCACAACAACCTAGCCGCGATACTTTCGTGCATTCTGCTCCGAACCTCAAGCGATGTAGAAGGTCTAGTCATGAATCTGCTCAATGCTGTCTCCCCCGAGTTTGGTAACGTGGACTGTGCAGAGTTGCTCAAGTCCGAACCTCAAGCCACAGCTTCCGAGCTGCTAAGAGCTGCGGGGGAGGGCGATGAGCTGAAGAGAGCCAAGGTACATGGTCAACAGAATCTCCTCGTAATTTTCCAAGCTCACCTACTATAGGCCCATCAAGCACTCCATTTCCTTGCTGATGTTACACACGGAAAGTCTGCATCTAGTCGAGGCTCTGCGCGCAAGATGGACACGATCGGCCCATTCTTCGAGACCCATGTCCTTGGCATAATGGCTCTCCTTGCCGATACCATCAATGATGGAAAGGGTCCACAACCGGTCTTAGAAAAGATCAGGTGTTTGGGAGCCATCCGCGAGATGATTAGACTCGCAAAGAATCATGTTAGCAACGGGTTGCCACAGGTATGGGCATCTTCTCCCTGAAACTGGTGAAACTAAATTGACCCCTAGATATGTGCATGTCTACGGTCTGCGATTGAGAACAAAGACCTAGCTAATCAAGGCTTTGATGCATGGATCTTCATGATGATTACCCTCGGAGAAGACGAAATTGCCACGCTTCTAGATCCCACGTTCGCTCTACTCGTGCAATATTGGGAGTCCTTTCGGCCAGAAATTCAGAGTCGCGCTCATGATATGATCAGCTACCTCTTGAAGACCTACTCTTCCCTAATCCGTGAAACTGTGCACACTCTACCCTCGCTCGCCACGATACCACTGATGAGCAAATTTGAGGAGGAGTTGGGCAAATTGAAGGCCCAGATGGATGTAAAGCACCACTTCCAAGCTTTCAGTCGGCGTTGCCAGAATGAGAACGGCACGGTTGTATTGACGGCACTCAATGAGCTATCCGATTATTTAGAACAGCACCAAGCCTTCTTACATGAGGCGGCGAACAGCGAGCAGCCTGACCCGGTCGTAAGCCAATTAGCTCGGTCTATTCTAGACACCTCTGTTCACTTTTGTAGTGTGAATCTGGACATCACGGTCCTCTGTGCTAGATGTATGGGACTGATTGGATGTCTGGATTCTACGCGCGTCGAAGCAGCTAGGGAGAAGAGGGAAATTCTAGTCCTCTCGAATTTTGTAAGAGATGACGAGACTAATGACTTTGTTATTTTCTTTCTTCGGGAGGTATTAGTTAAAGCTTTTCTCTCTGCCACCAATTCGAGAAGCCAGGGATTTTTGGCCTATGCCATGCAAGAACTGCTGAGCATCTCCGGAATCAGGGAATCCGTGACCCCTCGCTCTCGGGATGGGCCCTTCGATGCGAACTACCGCAGATGGGTATCGCTTCCGGAATCAGTAAGGGCCACCTTAATGCCTTTTACCGACTCAAAGTACTTCGTGACCGCCGGGATCTCACAGCCACCATGCATATACCCTTTGTATAAGGCAGAAATGGGTCATGGGCAGTGGTTGCGCACTCTGACCTTCGACCTTCTCAAGAAGAAAGCTGGCGCCGGCAAGGTTCAAACAATCTTCTCAGTTCTGAGCCGAATTATTCGATTTCAGGACATTTCTATCTCAAACTTCCTCTTGCCGTTCGCCTGTTTGAATGTCATCATCAGTGGGACCGAGCGTGAAAAGCTAGAGATCGGCTCGGAATTGCTCCTGGTGCTACGGCAATCCTTGTCAACTGAGACTCAGTCAAGAGATAGCATTATTCAGTGTAGCCAGGTAGGTGTGCTCAATTTCAAGTAATGACACTTGCTGACCCCGGCCATGTACAGACGGTTTTTCAAGTGCTCGATTATCTATCACGATGGATGCAAGAGAAGAAAAAGGAGATAGTAAATTCAGGTACTAAGGCAGCTCGGCTGGCATCAGAGTCAGATATCATCAGAGCTCTGGCACAGATCCAGAGCGTTGAGGCGATGCTTGCTGTGATACCTGCAGACGTAATGTCCCGACGAGCCGTAGAATGTAAATCGTACTCTCGTGCTTTATTCCATTGGGAGCAATTCATCCGCCAAAAGAGAGAACGACATGATGCTACCCATTCAGAGGAAGATCTTGAGCCTTTGTACGAACGGCTCCAGGACATCTATACCCAAATCGACGAACCCGATGGTATAGAGGGTATTTCGGCGCATCTGCAAGTGCTCAATATCGATCAGCAGATACTTGAACACCGGAAAGCTGGGAGATGGACTGCGGCCCAGAGTTGGTACGAACTTCTTCTTACAGAAAAGCCCACTGATCTCGATGTCCAATATAATCTCCTTACAAGCCTCAAAGAGTCGGGTCAATATGGTAAGCGATAGCTCTAAAGGGAAGCAGATGAGGTATGCTGAGACGTGGCAGATGTCCTGTTGAACCAAGTCGACGGTTTTGAGCGATCCGATGCGAGCAGGACCCTGGCACTACCGTTTGCTGTGGAGGCTTCCTGGGTGACTGGGAAATGGGAAAAGCTGAGAACGTATTTGTCATCAACATCGGATTCTGCGGAAGCAGACTTTAACGTAGGACTTGGACGAGCGCTACTGGCACTCTCTGAGGACAAACCGGAGAAGTTCTCACGACTATTGGACCGCCTTCGACAAGATACAGCAAGAGGCCTTTCGGTAACTAACACAACATCCCTCCAAGGCTGTCATGAATTCCTCCTAAGATTCCACGTGCTCACGGAGATTGAGATGATTAGCGGCATTCGTGGTCGCCTTAACGGAGACAAAAGCAGCCTTGTAGCATCTTTGGGTCAAAGACTGGATGTGCTTGGGCCTTTCCACTCTGATAAGCAATACTTGCTCGGGCTTAGACGGGCGACGATGCAGCTTTCTTCGTAGGTTTATTGTCCCATTATGGGTTACAAGCTAATGTGACGAGGCGGGAATTTTCGAACATCGACCTGGCATCGGCGTGGCTCACAAGCGCGAAATTGGCGCGGAAGGGCAATTTTACACATCACGCTTTCAACGCTGTGCTGCATGCCTCTCAGCTCGGCGACGAGTCGGCCACAATTGAACATTCGCGGCTTCTGTGGAAGGAGGGCAACCATCGGAAAGCCATCCAGAGTCTCGAAGGCGCGATTACTGCCAATGCGTTCCGTTCTTACGATTATACCGAAGCCGAAGAATCCATGAACGCAAATAATGGGAGGCAGCAACAACAGAATATGCTCAAAGCAAGGGCGCATCTGCTGTTAGCGAAGTGGATTGACAAAGCTGGCCAGACGCAATCAGATGTGACAATCAGTCAGTACAAGAAAGCTGTGCAGTATCACGCTAGATCCGAAAAGGCGCATTACTACCTGGGCAAACATTACAACAAGCTATTAGAATCCGAAAGATCAAAGCAACCAGCGAAGCAGATTCACACTTTTGTAACCGGAGAAATCGCGAAAATGGTCGTCGAGAATTATGGAAGATCTTTGCAGTATGGGGCAAAGTATATCTACCAGACCATGCCTAGACTGCTAACACTTTGGCTGGACTTGGGTTCTGCTGTAGAGGAACCCCTAGATGCAAGGTATCATTTGAGTGAGGAAAACCGCACTCGTACCATAGCACAGCGGAGGAAAGTGCTTGAGCAATGCAATTCTCAGGTCAGAAAGATCATTGACCGTCTACCGGCCTTTACCTTCTACACCGCGCTTTCTCAGATAATGGCCCGCATCTGTCATCCAAATCACGCCGTCTACAGTCTCTTGGTTGACATTGTAGTGAAGGTCGTCATTCAGCACGCACCACAAGCGCTTTGGACTTTGCTAGCCGTGGTGAAATCTTCTTCAAAAGATAGAGCCACCAGAGGAGCCACCTGCATGGCAAGGATTAGTGAACACGCTAAGAAGTCTCGATCGGATTCCTCTGCATCTGAGCTGAAAACGCTGCTCCAACAAGGCCAGAAGCTGTCGGACCAATTGTTGCATGTTTGCGAGGGCGACATTCCAGGTAAGCCCACCAACGTCAGCCTGACACGAGATCTTGGCTTCAATCACAAAACAGCTTCTTGTAAGCTCGCGATGCCACTGGAGATATCATTGACAGCACGTCTGCCAACAGTGACTGAAAATGTCAATATGAAGCTGCACAAGCCTTTCAGCAGCAGGGACTACATTCATATATCAACCTTCCTAGACGATGTTTTAGTGCTCAGCTCTTTGCAGCGTCCCCGGAAGATCAGCATTCGCGGCTCGGACGGACACGTTTATGCCCTCCTTTGCAAGCCCAAAGATGATCTTCGAAAAGATCAACGCCTGATGGAATTCAACGCCATGATCAACCGCGCCCTAAAGAAAGATGCCGAGTCCAGCAAACGTCGCCTCTATATCAAGACTTATGCAGTAACGCCCCTCAACGAGGAATGCGGTCTGATCGAATGGATTGATAATCTGAAAACGCTTCGTGAAATCCTTCTGAACAGCTACAAGCAAAAAAATGTGCATATAAATTACATAGAGCTTCGTCAGCTTCTTACGGAATCTGTCTCCGCTCCCGAAAAGCTCCCGATATTCACAAAAAAGATCATCCCTCACTTCCCTCCAGTCTTTCACGAATGGTTCATCGAGATGTTTCCCGAGCCGGGTGCATGGTTTGCTGCTCGTCTACGGTACACCCGTTCTTGCGCCGTCATGTCAATCGTTGGGCACGTCCTCGGACTCGGCGATCGCCACGGAGAAAACATACTCTTCGAAGAAGGGAACGGCGGTACTTTCCACGTCGATTTCAACTGCCTCTTCGACAAAGGCCTAACCTTTGAAAAACCCGAATTGGTCCCTTTCCGCCTTACGCATAACATGGTGGACGCTTTCGGCGCTTATGGCTATGAAGGGCCCTTTCGTAAATCATGCGAGCTCACTCTAGGCATTCTCCGTCAGAATGAAGATACGCTGATGACGATACTAGAGACGTTTCTGTATGACCCCACCACAGATTTCATCGGTAAGAAGAAGAAAGTCCCATCTATTGTGCCGGAGACTCCTGAAGGGGTGCTGGAGAGTGTAAGGAACAAGGTCAGAGGCTTATTGCCGATGGAAAGTGTGCCATTAAGTGTGGAGGGTTATGTACAGGCACTGATTCAACAGGCTACGGATCCCTTCAAATTAGCAAGCATGTACATTGGTTGGTGCGCTTTCTTCTAGAATAAAAGCGCAAAATTCGTCGAAATACAAGCCCACTTCCACATAATGTTAGTATCTCAATGCTGTCATCCGGAGAGACCTTGAAACGATCTTCTTTAGATCCCACAATAAGGACAATGTAAAAGATGTGCTGACACATACAAAGCTTCTAACACTGTCAATTCGGAAACTTGACAAGCTTTACAATCAGTAACGATCTTCTTCGAAGACTCCATCCAACGCTGAAAACCTCATATCATGGGGGAACAATACTCAGGCATCATTTCCTCAAAAGCATTTTCAAACATAGACAGGGTCAAATGAATAGGATACACCCCTTTCTTTGCATCAACCCACTATCTCATAAACACCATCTTTAAAATAAGCCATATTAAGAAGGATAAGGCATACTACCCTTAATCTATCAAATTCAAAATTAAATAATGTAGTGAAGAAAATAATAGGCCTAACGTTCAACAGGGGATATTCAGCATACTTGTACGCAAGATCAACATATATACAAAAGCAGAAGAAAGGATGATTTATACATCAAGTTTCTCATACTTCCTTTTCGACTATAGGTAAACATCTCTTATGCTGTCATTTCCAAGGTAGAAAGCAGTAGAAGTATAAACACCGTTCCCTTATCTGCCTTAGAACCTTACCATATCATATATTTCGAGTATACGAACCCTTTCACTCTCAAATTCCTAGTGATAAACAAGCGGAAACACAATGAGAAATACCGGCTATGCCTCTATAATTCATCTCTTTACACCTCTAATCATACATTCGTCATTCCCTAGACCTAGCATCAACGTAATTATTCTGCCATGCTATTCGCTCTAATCGAACGCTCGTTGTATTCGTTGCCGTTTTATTGTCATGTCGTTCATCCAATGTTCTAAGGAAGACAGCCTCAAACGCCCTTACATGCATGCATGCACCCATGTTTTTCGTTATGCGGATGGGGAGCCGCCCCAACTCCACCTGTCCTTGTCTCCCTGCCCACCACTACCGCCACCACCGAGCCCTTTATACTTCTCCGGCATCTCATCCACAATCCACTCCAGCACAGTTTCGTAACAAAGTACGAATTGCCTTAGTGTCTGCACCATACTCAATCGTTGTGCACGGAAGTCACTGACTGTCTTAGCCACGAGGTCCTCGTCATCTTTCAGCATCCAGCTGTCCTCTTCTTTAACATCGACGGCCATCTCATCCCCACGGTCTATCCCTTTCGCGTCAAGCTTGGCTGTTCGGACTTGGCGCTGCCGTTTGAGCATATCCACAACGCTGTCAACGGTGCAGAAGGTACCTGTGCGGCCACAGCCAGCACTGCAGTGGACTACGATTGGCCTTTCATTCTTGCCAGATGGCTCATCCACTTCTCGACTGCTTTTACTAGATTGATAGCTTCGCACTACGGAGCTGCAGTGCTCTACCAGTCCCAACACGTGTGCCGGGTGAGCTGGGGCGCCGAAATCCGGCCAGCTGGAATACTGAAGCTGAGTGATTTCGCGTAGAGGTTCAAAGGGATGATTAGCGTGCGATAATGTGAGTTTACGAATGATAACGTGAGGAACCTCAGGATCAATCGGTGATGTTGGTGTAGTAGCATGTTGGCTTGCGTAGTTTGTAGAGCGACGACGACCCATGTCAGGCCTTCTGTCTTTCGCATCTGGCTTGAGCGCAGGCGACGTGAATGACCTGTTCGTCTTTTTATGTTCCAAAGCTACATGGCGTTCCGAGATTGCTTTGAGTTTGAAGGGCCCGTAGTCACCGGGGAGCCAATAAGGGTGGCACTTCCGTTGACCGCCTTCTGATTCGGCAGTAAGCATTACTATTACGCGTGCATCTTGTTCCCAGGCCACGCGCCAAAAGTCCTGTATGAATTCGTCAGTTACAATGATACAATGAAAGGCTCACGGTTGGCATGGACTCACTTGGAATGTAGCTGGAACAGGCGCCTGGGACGCAATGTAATGCTTGTTGCTCCATTGTGCTTTAATATGACTGGCATTGACATAGTCACAGCCACCAGACTCCACACCCTGCAATTTGACCCTTGAATGGTCGTAAGGCAACATGTCTTTGTATCTGTTCTTCGTTCCCTTCTCAATACCCGCAATCTGTACGGCTTCAGGCGACAGAGGGTTTGGGGAGCCATAAGTGACATTAACCGAAAGAGCTTTTTGCATTCGATGTTGCTCAGCTTTCTCGATCCGAAGGAAGCGGTCAGCAACAGTTTTGCCGTTGTCGTTCGCACTTGAGACCTTTCGCAACCATGTGGGTATTCGGTTTACTGCGCTCTCCCTCAAGCCCGCGGGCAATTTCACTGGCATCTGCCCCACTCCTCCTATCAAGTCCATATTCTGTCTGATAGAACCAAAGAATGGGTTAGCAGCAGTCTGAGTGTTCGGCATCATACAGCCTCCAGCGACAGGAGCCCCGGAAGGCGGATCTATCGAAAGCTTTTTGGCGTCGGACCCCTCTATCTCATTTGCGGGCCTCTTGTCAACCTGCTCTGGGAATTTCTTTGCAAAAGTATCAAAGCCACCCCGTAAGATGAGGGCGACACCGTGCCATTTCTCATTGCTAAATTTTTTCAGTGTATTGATTGATGATGTGGCATCTTTGAGCTGCATGGAATTTGCGTCATAGACGATAATGAACTTGGCGTTCCTCCATTGGGCGAATTTGGCTTTCTCATGTTCTCTAGTAAATGTATCCGATAACTTCTGAATATTGAATGATGCTCGTTTCAGAAGAGTAGTGGGAATGCAAAGGTTCAGTGCATCACGTATCCTAGACTTGGAGTATTGTGGGAAAACCCTGAGGTCCAGTAGCAGCAAGTCTTGTGGAAGATGGCCTTTCAATAGTCCAACAAAGTCCTGGGGCGATATCATTGTGGGACCATCATTTGTAACGGAGCTAGGTAATGTCTCTGAGCGCTGAACGATGCTCGATGGAGGGTCGATTCTGTTATGTGGGAGAGAATTACGAGGATGTCGTTCATCAATGTGTGATATCCGCGTTCTTTCCGAAGATGATAAGTCGGAAATCGAGACGTCCGTTGGTGATAGCACATTCGGCTGTGAACTAAGTCGTGGTCCATCAAAGTAAGACGGATCTGGATGGCTCAGGGGATCTGGACCGGGGCGTTGAGGCTCAGGGGGCGGGTCCAGATCCATGCGATCCAGCGTTGTTGCCCCCCCCCGCAAAGTAGAATCCTCTGATTCAACAGGTGGCGCATTTCTCCTTCTGTGACTTTGGTCTGTTACCCCCTCGATGGTTGATGGCTTCCCACTCATAGGCTTTGCGCTAAATTGCGAAAGGTTCCCATGGCTTAAATTGAAGGTGTTGGTTTCTGACTGCCTCCGAAAATTCTCAAAACGAGGATGTGACTCAAGAGGGTAATGTGGTGAAGGGGTGGCAACGCCTGGACGCATGCCTGCGGATGGAGGAGGGCTCCAATTCTTCTTTGCGTGTATGCCTGCATTTGAATTCGGAGGGTTGCTGCCGGGATCTGTCACGTATTCGAAGTAATTCGGACTTGAGGCTGGCTGGGGACGCGCTGCGTGAGGGGACAAGGTTTTAGCTGCACGCCCTGGTGTAGGCTGGCCAGGTGTTTTTGCCGGGAACGCAAGGGGAGTGTTTGACGGTATAGGACGATTTCGAGAAGGACTCCGCGGAGACCAAGGTCCTCGAGGAGAAGGACGAGTAGTCGCAGTGGTACTCATGATTTTTGGTGGCGACTCTCCCGGCAGATAGGCTCGTGTTTTTTAACGTTGGCTATTGACAAATAAACTGGGAAATCGCCATGGCCAGATCTTGCTGGAGAGGTTAACAAGGAAGAGGTCGACTGCGTTGAGAATAGGAAGGTGAATTGGGCGAAGTTTGAGGCAGTATCGAAGGGAGCTTGAAAGAAAGTGGAAGGAAGATGGGAGTTCGCTAGAGGCGTTGAGAGCAGTGAGCATATGTAAGTCCAGTAAGGCAGAGGAAGGCAGAGGAAAGGAGCAGGTTGTGGAGATTGTTAGGAAATACCCACAGTGAAGGACGCTGAAGGTTGGTCAACGGTGTGTTCTAGATCGTTGGGCTTGCACTAGGATTAGACGAGAGGCGCATTCATTGGGCGGGTGCTAAGCAAGAGATGACGTTCTGGAGAGCATCGAGATGCGCAGGGATGGTTGGGATTCGTGGGCATAAGGCAGGAGAGGGTATGGGAGAGGCGGGCTGAACAGCCTAAGCAGCAAGTGAATAACTAATTGGGTGAGGTGAAGCCATTCAGGGTCTGGACAGGATGGTACGAAAGTAGTACTTTAGTACAGAGTAGATAATAGTAAGGGAGCCTCAAAGGGTCCCAAAAATAAAGACCCTTTCGCACCCTAGAACTAAGCCTGACGATACTTCTCTTCCCCCCCCACCACTCCTGCGTCATCTCCAGCCCTAAGAGACTCCCTGACACCCCTACCAAGAGATTGGATTTTCTTACTGATACGGTTAAGGGCCTGATCACTGTGTCTACGAGTACTGCTCGAAGCCTGAAGGACCACATCATGGCTACATTTTGCAGTTTCCATTTGCTGTGGAATGACAATCAAGGGCTGTTCGCCGCACGACTGCGCCTGTGAAGAATGTTTGCATCGATCAGCACTGCCCACCATTGTCTACTTTAGCTATGCGGTCATATTGCGGCCCACTGCCGGCCAGAACTCAGGCAAGGGGTCATCTGGTCAGCTGCGCCATTTGCAAACAAAGCAGTCGAATCATCCATCATCAGCCTTGCCCACTCGTCAACCGGTGCCTGTTGTCCGACCCTTGGAATACGAGTTGCTGAAAATTAATCCAACGCTACAAAACAATAGCCACATTGTCAATTTTGTCTCTGCTTATACTTGCAATTTACCGAAAAAGAACCTGAAGTCATTCTGTTCTCACAACCCACTTCTGCCTTATCGTCTTGGGATCTTCGCTGCTCAAACTAATTGCGCCGCGTCGCTACTCCCACTCTTCGTGTAGCTGAGTCCACCACCGAATCCGCGTCAGCCAAATGGCTTTCTTGACCGACGTTGCTGCAGCTTCGAGCCCGTGACCGGCGCTGCTACGGCCGCGTTAGGCCAGGCATCATAGGCCAAGGAAAGATGCTCTCTCTCTCCCTCGCTTCGGTGTCCAATATCCCATTTCGCGAGCCCTCGATCCGTTGTAGCATATAATTGAGTTTCATTTGTCCATAGCATACTATGAACCACCCCCTGAGATGGAAGTAAAGTGGGCCTTAGACGGCCAAAACCCTTCCTGGAGTTGTAGTCGTGTGTTGGGAAGTAGTGCTGAAGTTCACCTTGGTGAAGCAATTTAGGGCTGAATGACCATACAAGGACCCGAGACCAAGTAGCTGCTGCGATCCTGGTGCCCCCAGGCGATACAGCTATCACCGTGCCCAAGGAGCTTGCACCCTCTCTGTAACCTGCTAGAAACGCTAAAGCTTTCCATGATCGAGCCTTACGTCCTTCTTCGGGGTTGCTACGATGTTCACAATCGGCAGAGAATACAATGGCGTCCGCCTGTACAATGAAGACATCAGGATGATTCGAAGATGCTCGCCGATGCTTAGTCATGCCAAGAGCCAGGTAAGAATTCCCGCACATGGGTGCTGTGCTCCAGTCTACAGTAACGCCGTAGCAATGAGCTGCGTGGAATGGCATTCCTATGGCAAACTCTTCGACGTCGTCCTCCACATTCTCGATGTTGAGCCAAGCAGTGTTAGCGGATATGGGGGCGGACCTAGCATCAGATGGGTTACAAGCTGGCGTGAACCATGAGTGTATTGGACTGCCGGGTCTGTAGAAATTTAACTTCTTGTCGTTTTCCACAAATCTTACGCCGAATATCAGGCGCTCCTTGTACCTGGCAGCAGGAAGGCCTGGTGGATCGGCTATTTCTACGACGTCTGGGTTTGGATCTGGATGAGAGAAGTCAACTAGCCATTACTGGTTCATAGCTCATGCTCAGTGTACGATACTAAAAAAGGGATTGTAGGCATTCAATAGGACGAAAACCGTGTCTCTTCCACAGGAAAGAAATACATAACGTGCACTGTAGAATTGCGGAGATCAAAGGATACACAGATTTCGAACAAATTTGACAGAACATGCAGTACTTCAACACAAAATACGTCTCGAAGTATCCGGAATTAATAAGTTTACTAACCATGAGAACACGCCTCCATCATCTTTTCATCCCGGCCGATGAGCAATATCTCAGTCTCATTGTGTTCTGCAGGCCGTTTCCATGAAATGCACGCATTTCCATTCGATGCTAAGGCAAGACCTACGGGCGTATCATCATTGTGACTATTAATATTCCTCGTTTCTTGTTGGCTAGACGAGTAGAAGAATTTCTTCGTTTTTGCGTGTAGGCGATGAAATGTGACGAGCCTATAAGTAGGGTCGCCAAGATCAACTTCAGACGGCTTTCGGCTCTCAAAGGGGCTTATTGTATACTTGTAGGACCTATACAGGACAGCTAGATCTTGGCTCTCGGGCGAGAAAGCCATTTTGTGGATTTCTGTTGTGCAGCCGTTCTCGTCCTCTGGAGGTTCAATCTGAAGCTCTGCTTTGTGTCGAACATGATGTTTGCCTAGGTCGTAAATTTGAATAGCTCCGCCCTCGTGAGCCGTTGCTAGCTGAGCTACAGTTCCCGGTTGACTTGGACACGTTGGAGAAAACACCGCGTTGCTTAGTGAGATCCGTGATGCGGGGGCATACAGAGTTAGATCTGAAAGTACCCCGGCCGCGCATCCACTTTCTGCAGCTCGTCTCCGGAATTGTAGAAGTAGGTCAGGAGTCGTTATGCTATCAAATCCTAATCTGAGACCCGGTAGGCTGCCGATGTGGCGATGTAGATTAGGTCTAGATTGGGCAGCGGCGAGGAAGAATTTGCATGTTAGAAGTGAGATGAAGAAAGTACCAATATCCATGTGCCATGTTATCGTTTGGAAGACCTCAATGGGAAGCTTTAGCAGGGCAGAGGTCTGCTGGATCTTCCTGTGGGCCTCTGGTTTTGGTTCGGAGTCAGGCGGGGCATCCTCGTGAGGAGTAGCATTAAGAATGTCAGGAACCATTGGTTGTTATCTGGAACAAATGTACGTGGCTAGTCTCATGAGGTTCAAAGCAAAGGGTCGAAAAAATTTGGATAAAACATATGTGAATCACGCCTTGTATGATTCGTCATGGTGGAAGTGAGATGGAGGCCACGGACCCGAGCTAAAGTGAGTGTAGCCTTGCACGTTGATTTCCGAACCTACCTTAGGCAGAACACCTACTGTGAAAACTTTGGGGCAACTTTCGCAAGTTTTCCATTTTCGGTATGGATGTAAGATTAAATATTATGCCTTTATATTAGGCATGAAGCATAACTCTATAGAGGCTGTTGCCTCAAATGGCTAACTCCTAATGCAAGGCGCTGCAGACTACTACCATTGTCCCAGGACTCCCAAGCCGATGGATACTCTAAATCCAGCTCATGCAATAAGGAACAAATGCTCTGTACAATCCATAGGTCTTGCCTCACGTCATTAACAATGGTTTTTCCGTCTGCGCCTTGGCATCATCCCTGAAGACGAGCTCTTCAAACCAATTCGTCACCTTCCCACAGAAAGGGTCCACATACGTTGCCCAAAGATTTGCAACTCTGTACAAAAAGACATAGAATAAGGGTAAAGCTATCACGCATACCCAGCGGTTCGCAATCGGTAACCATCCCGGTGGTAATTGATTTCCTTCAGCATCCTTGCCCTGATCTGGTCGAACTGACGCTCCGAATAGAGCCCACGTGAGGACCGTCCGTATCAAAGGCGCGTGCAGGAGGTAGATAGGGAAGCTCAATTTCCCCATCCAGCAGAAGAATGAGTGGGATAGAATCCTTTTCGCAGTATTGTTGAACAATATTCCAAGAGTCAAAATATTGGCCCCGAAACCGGGATAGTATCGTGCGTACTCCACATTCGTAGGGAAAATATAGTTGCCGAGTCGAAGAAGCCACGTTGACCAGCGGGCCCACGATGGATTTTCTTCAGGGTATGACATGAAGAACAGGCCGAGGATAATTAAGAACCCGGAAGAGATTGATCGGGCGAGGTTATGCTCCGCCGCGTAATTCTGGACATCGGGGTCCAGAGTAAGCTCAGCTAGAAACATGCCGCAATAAACATTGAAGCCGATAAGAGCTAGAGATTTGTAAGTCACAGAATGGCGAAGAGAATCATTTAGGTGCTTACCGTCTCCGCCTTTGAACTTGAAATAGTAAAGCGCAGCTAAAATGAAGAACCTCCATTTCGGTTTGACGTATACTGTAGCGAACAAGGTCAAGTACGTCATCATTGACCCTTTCAGAAGGTAGGTAAGGGTCCATTGTATCCTGTCATAAGCATTGAAACCATCTAACCACGTAGTTCCCAGATTCTTGAATAAATCGTAAATAGCGGCGGCGAAGGATGGGCTGGCTGTGGGACTTGTGTCCCTGATCCAAGCAGAGTCTGCGATATGTGCAACGTTATAGCCCCCAAATTGGCACAACAGCCAGCTGCAAGTTGTCGCTATGATTGCAGGGGCGACGAATCTCCCCGTTCTTCGAAACGAGCTTTTTGCAACGCTCGACAAGGCTGCATCAGCGTTCCCCGCCCTCGAAAGCTTTATAGGTTTTAGAGAGTTGACGTAGCCTGCCAGGAGGGCAAAAGCGGCCACGCTGGCTCTGCCCATGACCAGACATCGGAAGAAAGGTAGTTGAAATAGGGTAGGAGGCAATTTATCGGACATTGCAGGGGAGAGAAGATGTGGTACGAGCGACCGGCATATGTGCGCAGTCACGACCAGAACCGAAGCGATTCCTCGCAAACCCTGGGCAGCAATGTCAGTAGGGTTTCACGAATTGCTGCTCAATGGGTGCGAAGGTAGTACAGACATCTGCCCAGACAACATCTCGCTTTGGTGCTTGTGGAGGTGGCATCTCTTTGGAGGCTCAGGGCTGAGATAGGGCTCAGGCCATCAATTAGTAGTTTAGTTCACCTTTAGGAGGTATTGGATTGAGGAATGAAATGCTCTGAATGGTAGTATACACAATCGAATGAGATGTAAAGGTCAACGCCGCCGCCGCCAGTCGTCGCCCTGAGTAGATGCAGGTTAAGGAGACAATTTCAAGCTGAGCAGCAATTTGACGACATCCGAATGCTGGGGAAGGGAAACTCTCTCGATACAGAGATTAGAGAGATCGTGGATCTTGGCAGTACCAAAGTAATATTTAAACACTCGGATTGGCTTACGCGTTCCCTGCGACCTATACTACCAGGGGAGTGGCAGGGGCCTACACTGGGGGACTGTTCCTGTTGGCTGTCTGACTTATCTTCTTTGAGCGCCGCCTTGCTGCAATTGGTGCAATTGGCGATCACCTTATCGCTCCGAGCGCCTTTTACGAGGTTCAGGGGGATTAGCACTTTTCCTAACTTCTAGCGACCTAACTGTTCCTTCTCTCCCCCTGGATTGGCGGCGAAGGACCCCCTGACCAAAACGACCACCCGCCCAAAACCTCCCCTAAGCTCAGCCTAAATCCTGTCACACGACTCACACGAGGAGAAAACACAACAGCACATGCGAGGGACATAGAGCATGCACAGCTCCTCCCCGAATTGAGCCATCATCCAATACCGTGCGCAGTCTTGGTGGCCACGTCGACGTCCCGAGCTATCAATTCTCCGGTGTACACGGCGCATCAGAAGCGCTCAAATCCCCACTCATGTTCTTGGCATGATCTATTTGAGCTCGGCGCAGGCTTTTCTTTGGACCCAAAATCGCGCAACCAAAGATACATCGAACATCCAATACAACCTACTGATAATGTGGACGGACAGGACAGCATGAAGACTCTTCGTCATGCATCCAGGCCCGATGGCTCTTAGAAACAATTGCCTGTCTCTACAATCACGACGACCTTAACATCAGCTTGCACGGACCCCAAGTCCAAAAAAAACAGACACAGCTACGCAGGTAGCATAGCTCACCCGTATCAGAGCTTGCAAAGAACATACGCATCAGCCTTAGGATGGACTACGCACGCCCTCCAATCTACCATGGAAGACGAGGGATGATGTAAAGAGGAGGCAAAGCTACAATGACTACACATCGGCCTTCGCGGTAGCCGTGATTGAGATTGACTACTTCTGGACACATAGAAAGGTCGTTAATGCACTCCTGCTCAAATTTCCTCAGGGTTGTGCGAGGGATTAATTCTGGATGGCATCTGGAATTCAGTTTACACCTTCGAGCACAACATCTCAATTTCGCTCGACGAGTCTACCTTCCTTACGACAAGCCAACTAGACACAGGGGCGCCGAAATGGCTCCACCTAAGTCTTCCACACTAGATCTCTATCGGACGAAATGTTGAAGTTCATCACATCATGCGCACTCGACCACGCTGAATGCTACTGGGCTGAGGAATCCCCAAGTACAAGGGCAAAGCCATAGAATGCATGGCAGCCAGATTTGTCGTTACTGGTGCGCTTCCCGTGACGAGAATTGATACCATGGCTACATGTGCTTGAGAGGCTACACGATGAATATTTTCCAAATATAATGACAGATTCGGCTTCTTTGGAGTATTACACTGTGGAGCCGGCCTCTATCACTCATCAAGCAATTCAATATCCAAAGCTGCTGCGTCAAGAACGCAAATTCGAAGGTGACGATGAGATTTCTGCGTTTACACGGCTTCGGAGCGAGGCGGTAGGTGTTCCGATCTTCTTGGACAATATCTTAGGCTAGAGAACCTGGTGCTTGTCACCTACATTCCGGAAATAGGTCAGCTCTGCTATAAAACCGGTGTAGGGCAAAAACAACCTCCCACAGAATTGCCACGCCTCAACACGATCGTCGTTTGTCTAGTTTCGATTGACCAATGCCAGGCTGAAAATCGTCTTCGAGAAAAATGGGATTGACTGGGCTTTTCGGCTCGGTCCATCTATATAAAATGCAGTGACAAGGAGAGGTTCTGTCTTTCGGGTCCTAATTGCATGTATCCGAACGATTATAACCCCAGTGTTATGCGAGCTTCCGTTGCCCCACTGTTGAAAATTTCAGCCTTTTGGACCAATCACACGTCCTCCAGAACTCTAAGATTAGGTTTGCGAGATATTAATGTATCATTCCGAGTGGTGAACATGAGCAAGTTTCGAGATATTCTCTATTGGACCCAATTTACTTCTAAAATCACGGCCGTGTCGAATATGACAAATTGGCTCAATGGGCCAAAGAGATGACGACCGGTATCAAGCCTTGGGCTATACCACTTGCGACGTACAACATCACCGAAAAGCTCTGGTAATTCATAAGCCAGAGGCAGTTCCATTAGCTATGCAGAGAAGCTTTCCAAGCGGAAGGCTCGTTGGTGTCGACAGATCATTGACGACTCTGATGCGAAGTATTATTCCATGCTCGGCATTCAGTGATCAGCCTCAAAGCAATAACGGTCAGTGACAGCCGTTGAGCACTGACCAAAAGCATGGATGAGCGCGAAGCAAAGCGCTGGACTCAGTTGCATGATTCTCACACTGGCAACGGTATCTGAAACTATTTGATGCAATTGAGAGAATTGGGGGGGTCGGTCGAGCTCGCTCCGTCTGATTGGCGGTGCGTCGATATTCACAGATTCGGCTTAGAATTTAAGCCACGAATCTGGGTGGTGATCAACATCACTCATTATCGGATCTTAGGCGGGGGAGTACAGATCAGCGAAGAAAACATTGTAGGTTTCAGGCTTCCTTTCCTGCCCGGGAATCAGGTCGGCATGTCGCTATCCTTCACCATTCATATACTTTACGATGGGAAAAGCACGATCAGAATTCTACCAGTAAGATTGTAGAATCTGGGAAGCTTACTAATGAACTGGGGACATGGCACGACCCTCGTCTCAGGGTCACATCGGTGAACGCTAAAGAGGGCCGCGCAGCGATGCAGCGCCTCAGCCGAAACAGGCAAAACTTGCTTACTTGAGAGTATTGCAAGTGTGCCTATCGCTTGGAGGTGCAGCACCGGCTCACATGGCACATGCGACACGATAGGCTCGATAGGAGGATGACTTACAGAGGAAAGTGAACTTCCAGCGCGTTGGTGGAGGGAATACACCGCCCCAAGATGGTTGCATTTGCAACCTAGTGCTTATGTGTGGCAGCTGCAGGCGATGGATGATGCCTCACATAGGTGACACACTTCTCACGTCTCAGTCGCGTCACCACTCATGATGCATTAAATCATGAAAGCTTGTCGGTCCTTGATGGAAATTACATCTTACAGTAATGACTGCATGGGCTTTTTGGGCTTGGCTTGGTGGCATTTCCCAATTTTCCACAATCAAGACCGTCTTTTTTCCCTTTTTGCGCAAAGATTAGTCTAACTTCTGAATTATTCCTCCGTTCTTTCCTATCTTCTGTTCCGAAATTGGGTAGTTTTTCGTGGTGCATTGTCTGGGAAAAGATTGGCTTCGCTTCGCCTGGGGGGTTCGTGTGGGAGCTTGCACGAGATGGTTGCCTTTGGGGCTATTTGGGGCTATCTGGGGCTATTGTCTTATCCGCCCGTGAAGACCGGACCTTGCCATTCTTACGAACCTTACGAACCGTGTTCTCTCGGTTGGTGGTTGCCCCAAGCCGCCTAGTGTATTTTAGGGTAAGGAGGGGAGCGCTAGTTCCCCCGAGCTAGTCACATCCGCCAAAGGGTCGAGTGCTCGAGGATCTCATCCCCAGCGGGCCCCACAGCCAATCACTCCCTCCCTGCCCGGCGCTGCTCTCAGCACGTACCCTTTCGTGCATTCACTACTTCATCTGCTTTGTAAATATACCTCTCACCGTCCTTTGTCTTCAAAAATTACCTCTACTCGACCACCCTTCCTAGCCTTGCCAATGTGACAATGCGCTCCCTTCTCTAGCGCCTCTCATTCTCATTGACGAATATCGAACTATGATCTAATCCTCCGACTGTTGCATTCCTTGATCTAGGTACTATAACACTATAATCCTGCCAATTCTCATATGTGGAGACTAAATTTATTCGCAGTCTACCCAGCTCCTTCGAATCTACGTCTCGAGTCCATCATGATCGAAACAGAGCAATCAGAGCATACAGAGCAGGAAGGCCGTGATGGCCAGGCTGACTCGCTTTCCTCTCGCGAGGTGGAGGCCGCCAACGACTCCACGGCCCAGGTCTCGCAAGCAGGCTCGAGCGAATCCCTCGACACTGTCACTGAGGAGGCTTTTCGCCCAGAAGAACTCACCCTCGAGAAGGCTCAGTCCCTGGGATATCCAACAGAACAGTCCCTGCCTTCGAAGTCAATGGATTCCAACACTCCTCCCCAAGACCTGGAAAAGGGTGTCGTGGCGCCGATCCTTATACAGCAAGAGCTTGGAGCACAAGACTATGAGAAGTCAGACGTGACACCTATTCCACGAAGAGGGCACACTCCTTCGGCTTCATACAGCTCGACTTGGAGGATATCCATGCCGCCAGATGAGATGCCGCGGTTACCTCACAAGCGTGAGCGCAGGATATGGAGACGATTACGACACAACCTTCTAGCGGTCTACCAGCGACTGTTTTCTGTTGTCTTCCTTGGCAATATGATCGCTTTCATCGTCGAGTTGGTCAGGCATAGGCATTCTCAGCCCTTTGGTCCGCCACTGGGAAATGTGGCCACTGCTGCTGCGGCCAACATAATTGGCGCGATACTGATCCGGCAAGAGTATGTGATTAATGGGCTCTATACCGTCTTCTGCTGGACTCCTCATTGGGTACCATTCCGAATACGTCGCATGGTTGCTAAGCTCTATCATTTTGGGGGAGTTCACAGTGGTTGCGCAGTCTCTGCTACCACGTGGTTCTTACTGTACACAGCTCTGGTTACCAAGCAATATGCAGATGGAGAGTTCAATCAGCCAGCAGTCCTCGCTATCACATATATACTGCTTGTGTTGTTCCTTGCCATCTGCATCTTTGCGATTCCCAAATTCAGGATCTTCTCACACAACACGTTCGAGGCTATTCATCGCTTTGCAGGATGGACTGCAGTCGCTCTGTTCTGGGTCGAAATTCTACTGGTTTCGCATGCAGAGTCCCAAATCCCTGGAGCCGATTCGCTTGGCGTCCTTGTTATCAAGGCTCCAGCGTTCTGGTTCCTGTTAATTATCACTTTCTTCATTATTCTACCCTGGTTACGGCTGCGAAAGGTTCCCGCTTATCCCGAGGTCCTGTCGAGCCATGCTGTCCGCATCCATTTCAAATACATGAAGATGGGTCCTATCCTGGGTATTCGCATCACCCATAACCCAATGAAAGAATGGCATGCTTTCGCGACGATTCCTGAGGCAGACGGTTCGTCGTTCTCGTTAATCGTTTCCGACAATGGAGACTGGACAAAGAAGCAGATCATGGAGCCCGCTTCAAGTTACTGGGTTCGGGGTATTCCCATTACCGGAGTGCTTCGAATGGCTATGGTTTTTAAGCGCGTGGTCGTCGTAACAACTGGCTCTGGCATAGGGCCTTGTCTGTCGATGCTGGTTTCACATCCGTTGCCCTGCCGAATTCTATGGTCCACACCTAATCCACTCCAGACCTATGGGGAGAACATCCTGCAATTAGTCACTAATGCAGACCCCGACGCCATGATCATTAATACTCGCGCCTCTGGACGTCCGGACATGGTAGCTCTAGCGTACCATATGTACCTGGAATCTAAGGCTGAGGCTGTTTTCATCATTTCGAACCCCCACTTAACTCGCAAAGTGGTCTACGGCATGGAAAGCAGAGGCATACCAGCCTACGGCCCTATCTGGGACTCTTAATATTTGAGACATATGGGAGGCATTCTTGCATCGCATTACTCGTTTGGAATTGCATGGTTAGTTGGAGTTTTTAGAAGATACCAGGCCTTCTCAGGCATTACTTGCATTGGCGGATCCTTGCGCGATCGCTTGCGCTTATGAGGGAGGATGATTTACGAGGTTTGATGATCAGCGTCTCTCATTAAAAGCATTACAATTAGACACCCTGTCAGAGCTTCAAGTCTTTCGCATTTCTTAGGAAGTAAGAAGTCAAGGCACGGAGAAAAGTGTTGTACGAAAATATCCTCACGAGCATAATCCCTAACATGAATATAGCTTCAACTTCATCTGACTCCCTAAGAATCCCTCAAACCCTGACCCTGGCATCAACATACTTTTTTTTCCATGTGGCAACCCTGTTACACATCCTTTCAAGCGATCTCCCTTGGGGGCGGAGAGATGAGGGGTCGGTAGGAGCGGTTGACTCGGTTCACTTGGGGTTCCAGCCGTAGGATCCCATAGTTCGCGAGAATCGCAAGCTGAGAACGCAGTCAGGATCCTTCCGGTCTAGACCCTGCCACGTAGCCTTCCACGATGCTACGGTGGACGTGTTGGCTTGGCAGGCTTTCATAGCGATCAGCTAGTAGAGTGGTGATTAGTATAGTTCTAGGAGCTTTACGAGCAAATCATGTCGTCGTAGCGGTGTATCTTTTTGCCATGGTGTTTTCTGTAGCGCCGGGGGCGTTCGTCGACCTCCCCGCTAAAGTGCAACGGCGTCCGAGATACTCGGCTACCTACCTTTTCTGTACGTGGAGGAAGCCGCTTTGGTGAGACTCGCTTCCACAATGCTGTCTCCACAATTCGAATAGGTGTCATGGTGGAGTCGTTTGCTAAATCGTTAGTAATGCCTCCAGGCAGTGCGCGAATTGGCTTCACCAACACCACCAGCGCGGAACCGGCTTCAATCATGAGGGTGCATTAGCTGTGCTGCACAAATTGGGTGAATTGGGGTGTATTGGGGTGAATGGCGTGCGCAGGCAGCAGGAGGCTTGGGGAGTGCAGTTGTAAGCTCGTCAATTTTCTCCCTCGCGGGCCGTAGTGCCGCTTACCCCTCCCTTACACAGGGCACCCGAAATCGAGCCCCATTCCCCTAGTAAGGAACTACCAATTGGCGCTGGAGACAAC
>NAPT01000158.1:0-51145 GCA_002927785.1 Cladonia uncialis | reverse complement strand
GTTCTGCCTCTTGGGAGGGTTTCTGGGCATTGCACTATGATTTTCTGGTTAGACTACTGGGTGGATTCCTTGTTACTCGTCTATGACCTGGCTGAATGCAGGTATTATATAGATCTAGTGATGGACCCTAGTGTGTCTTCTGCATCAAGACCGGGTGATTAGTCATTTAACAAGTTGCTTGGTGCGACAGTACAGTAAAGTCAGGAGCTTGGAACTCTGAAGTGAGAGATGATTGATCTATCTAGACCCCATCGATATCATGATCTACTTCTCCACCGACCCTTTCTGGAGTTGACGGATGTTCTATCGAAGTGGATCAAGTAATGAGCAGAGATGACTGTCATCTAAGAATCAGGGTAGACATGATAGAATTTGTCTCCGGCAAATACTCAAATCGAACGCAGATGCTGAGAATACGCGATCCCGAGATCCGCCATTGTCTCGCGTGCAAGTCCGTCCTTGAGGACATTGAGATAGCCTCCCGCGATTCCCACTTCCCAGTCAAAAGGCTCCGTAACCTTCACACTGGCCATGTCTCCACTGCTGGCATCTGCGCTGCCAGCATCGTCGCCCGGTTTCCCATCATTAGCCGTCTTGCTTTTGCTCACGGCTGCATCAGCGAGATGCTCTAAGCCACCGCGACCACTGTCATGGTCAGGACCTTGAGGTCCACGCTGCTCGATCCTTTTGGTAATGAAGGCACTAATGACTTTATCCCATGCCGTCGCGTCAGCCTGAGCAGATTCTAGGGAGCGAAGTTGGCCAGAGGAGACACAGCTTCGCAGCTCGTGTAATGCTACAATAGATTCGCGATGGCCCATTCTTTCCACACACTCCACAAGAGTGATCGCGGCGAGCGCAGCCCAATGATGGGTTAGTGGAGAGACGGCTTCGGTGTCGTTACGGCGGAGCAAAGAGGCAATTTCAACCGCGCCTTTGAGGATTTCGCTGGCGTGTGAGATATTACGTTCGAGGTACCTATCCGCAAGAAGCTGCACATGTAAGTATGCCAGGCGAAGATGATGCAATGTAGGAAAAGCCTCTACGACCAAGCTAAATGTGTTCAGAGTTCGTCTCATCATACGAGTAATGTGGCGGCTTTGGGTCGTGTCTACTCCAGACTCAGAATACAGCCATCCATTTGTCAGATCGCCCAATATCATAGACAGCTCTGATGTGTCTGTTTAGTCATTGTACGAGTCAAGAGAGGGATAAGAACCACTTACGAGCAAGCTGGTAAGCGGAAGTTCCGAGGATGGCTTCATCAGAACGCGTTAAGTGGATGGCTTCTTCTGGGATGCTAGACATGCCTGCAGTCCCGGCAGCTTGCCAGCGGTCAAGAATGGTCAAGACAAGCCAAAGACGGCGACCGGTGCCTGTTAGAGAATTGACATCATTATCGTCAATATTGAGGGTACGTGACTGGTGTAGCCGAAGAGAAGTAGCAAATTGGACCGCTGTGGCAATCGTGGCACCATGCTGTGGGGGCAACGGACCAGCGTTCTCGCTGGCTAAGACAAAGAAGATCAAAATCTGGAGACCGTAGAGATTGGAGATCAAAGAGCGTTCCGATAGGTCCTCATCCAGTCGTAAAGTTCCAAGAAGCGCGATACTACTGTCTAGAGGATGGAAGGAGGCGGAAGTGCATGAGCAAATAGCAGCATCGAGAGCAGCAAAAAGGGCATCGCCGATTTTAACGGGTACTGTATGATGATGCAGATCTTGCTCTACACGCTGCCTCGAACTTGGAAGTACGGGGAGGTGTGGATGAATCATTTCATAGTAGCTGTGGAAAGGATCAGCTATGATAGGCCCGATGAGACTTTTACACCCACATGTCTAAGTTCCTCTTGTTCTCAGGTATATGAAGCCACATTTTGCGTGCTTGCTGAGGGGCGTTGACTGGCAGATGACTGGTGTGTACTGGAGAGTGGATGTGAAGCTCGGACTGCACAGTTTTGTGAGTTTGAGCTTCCCGTGCTAAGGTCTCCGGCATTGCATTTCGTTGTTGTGTGGCGTACTCCTGTGGCTGATATTGGTTGTTGTTGTAACCAGGTGGACCATCAACGAGATCAAAAGTTCTCTTGCGAGAACCATAGTCATTTGGTGATGTTTGAGGGTATCCGCCCGGCTGCTCTTGTATTATGGGAGCATATTGCATTTCTGGAGGTGTAGTTCCAGGCATGTACCCTCTATTGTACTCCAGCAGGTTGACCCGCTCTGCCAGCTCCTTTATATACCTAGTTGTCCATTACAAATGTATCCTCTAATGGGGTTTGCGATGGACGTGCCCTTTGCTTGGTCCCCGCTTTTGCGGCGCTCTGCTGAAATCGCACACTCCACCTGAACGCCGACAAGCTGAGCATTGGGTTCCGGGTGTCTCGGACTCCGCATCGCAACGTATCTACAAAGATTAACATTAGTGATCGAAGTGGCTGATTGCGCTTTCTGCTTTTGTCGCACCAGATGCTGTACAACGTACCTTCTTTCTTCTGCACTCATCACAGGCTCTTGACACTTTCGATCTCTTTCTTGAGCTGGAATCTGGATTGGTGCCATCCTGACTCTGATCGACGTCAAGTCCTCGTTGTGCAAGCTGCTGCGGTGTAGACGGTGGGTGCTGTCTCATATTTTGTCCAATTTGGTTTACTTGTCCGAAGTCGCGCGTCTCCCCGGCGCCTCCATGCATTGGTGCTGCAGCTGGAGGAGGAATATGCGAGTGTTCGGCTATGGGCATATGGTGCTGGTTGGTGTTGTAGAATGGGTGCACCTCTTCCTGGGCTGCAGTAGGTGACGGATAATTTGTAGGATGACTCATCCTGGCTTGCTTCTAATCATATACTCAAGTAGATCCGCGTACCTGGGTGTAATGCTTCGGGATGAGAAGATCAACGGTAGATGGACGTATTCGTGCAAGTCGGAAGAAGGACCGGAGGTCGAAGGTAGGTTTGGGCTTAGCGCCATTGGAACGAAACTAGATGAGTGGCAGCTTAGGAGGCTCATGTGTATACGTGGCTGAAGATCAATTGGGCTTGCTCTACAATAGAGGAGCTTCTGGAAAGGAGCCTTTGGAATTGAATACTCTACATTGCGGTCTTGAAGACGAGCCACACCGGAGCTGGAGGCATGTTGTTCCTAGTGACGGCGTCGGAGTAACCTGACTCCCTGACTTCAGAACGCGGAACTCCAACTTGCTAATTAGAAGGATTTTCTACGGGGTGAGACGATATCGAGCTATGAGAAGTCCTCTGAGATGCGAGTTAATAGACAAGTGCTCGTGTCTATGGATATAAGGGTCTTTTCATACTAGGATGAGCGCACTCGTTACACAGTTGAACGACTGGAACTAATGACGGAGACCGAAGACTTGTGACGTCCGGCCCTCTTGTCGGCATTATCCATTCCCACAGACAGTGTTCTGACTACTCTGACCTCTATCTGCGCCTTGAAAAGTAGATATAGCGACTTTCTTCCGCTTAGGACATCTCGGGTGCCACATGAGATTTATACATCTGTTCTGCCGCCCACGCGGAGGCACGCCAGCGCTTCTCTGAAAACCCTGCAGGTCCCCATGGCCTCATAGTTGCTTAACTGCTAGACGTGCATCGTCATCGTTTCTTTTTGTTGATTACCTCCGTAAAGCCGTCCTCATCAATCTTTGGTTGTAATTTCTCTCTGGACGCCTTAACCAACGCTGGCGCTTCTCCCATCTCGACGTCATCGTCGTCTTCTTCATCTAAATCATCGCTATCCCAATCCGTTTCACCCTCATGCTCCCCTAATTCGACGTGCTGGAAATTGAACTTTCCACTGCCTCCATTCTGCTGCCTTTGCTGCCATTGCTGATACATGTCATCCACCATCGTGAAGTCTCCTTGTAATGTCAACTTCCTGAGCCCAACGATCTTGGCAGCGACCTCTTCGCCACTGCCATCTTCCACGTTGACATCGAACTCGTCGTTCATAACCTGGAGCATGAATTCCTCGACATATTCAACATCGGCATCTGGTGTATTGGTCATAAGGTCAGATATAGCACCAGCGAACCAATCACGCTTTTCCGAAGACTCCGGACCACCCCATGAGTTCTGAACCGCGAGATTGAGCGCCGGCCATGTAGAAAGAGCCAGGGCAATTGAGAGATCGAATTTGCTTTGGATCTTTTCTGTCAGGTTTCAGCATGGCGAAAACCGTGGGCGCAGAGTGCGGATGTACCAGCTGAAGATGGCAGAGCGACTCCGCCTTGTGGCTCTCTGGGAGGCTGTCTGCCGGACGCTGATAATGAAGCAGCCATAGCCGTCACTTGACGAGGAGCATCATCAATACTGAAAGAGCGCTTCAATTGTCCATCAATACCTGAGAAGTATTGCGGTGACGCTTTGCCTGTCATGGAAATTATTCGGCGGGAGATCGGCAAGTCGGCGTTTTGGATGACGATTATGGACTCCGAAGCTATACTCCCTTTACGATAGGCTGGGGACAAGAAGCACGACAAATGATAATTAGGTATGTGATTGCGGATTAATTGAAGCAAATTACGCACATTCATTTGGTAGCCAATGCCTCTGAAAGCTTTATAAGTGCTTCTGCGTCGTCGATTCCCCTTCTTGTTATCTGCTACTGTGAATATCTTGAATTTTCCGAGCTACAGCTACCCCATTGTACACTTCAACTCTCCAGAACTGTCATCCTTGCGATTACGAAGCTTAGCATCATGGTCTTCAATACGATTACTGTCGGCACAGCTGTGACTCCTACAGTAATTGAGACCTACTTCTCCCATGTTCGTACCGAGCCACCTCCCAAGACCGGATCACGTTCTCACAATGAACGCAGTACCTGAATAGAAAACCACTTCGCGAAAAGCCCACAGCTCATGTATCTTACCATGAGGGTGTTAATCTAATTCGCCAGTTCCTCCTCTATGCCTCTCGTCACACAGTGGAGGAGATCCAAGGATTTACCTCTCAATGGGTACCGAGTCCTCGTTGGGTTAAGGTGGATGAGATTAATATACCTGAAAAGTCCATATCGGAGGCTGCGGAGATACTGATTTCCCAGTTGGGTCACCGAGGCGTCGACAAAGTTGGGGGAGAGAAATGGTGGCAATGGCGAAGAGACGGTAGTGTCCTACAAGCCGAATGGATAGAGATGAGAAGAGATTATACGCGGAGGAAAGCAAATGGGGAAACAGGCAAGAGAGTGATGTTGTATGTCCACGGCGGAGCCTACTTCTTCGGTAGTGTCGATGAGCATCGGTATCAACTGCAAAGGCACGCGCGAAAATTGGAGGCAAGGGTTCTTGCTCGGTAAGATTATCGACCTAGAACGCACCAATAGTACCTTTTCACTAACCGCTTATAGTGAGTGTATACTCCAGGGAACAAAGGCTCAAATAGACTGATATTGTTCAGCGCGTTACCGATTATCACCTCAGTTCCCTTTTCCATGTGGCCTTCTCGACTGTCTGGCCGCGTATCTATATCTTTTGACCGTCCAAAATTCTTCGGAAGTCATCCTGGCTGGGGACTCAGCTGGAGGAGGGATGATTGTGAGGTGGGTCAAACACAGAAAGCGCAAGCGCACGCTGACATCCCTCAAGCATACTTGTAATACTTCGTGACCGTGGCCTTCCACTTCCGGCCGGCGCAATCCTAATTTCACCATGGGTTGATTTGACCCATTCATTTCCAAGCGTCGCAGGCGACGCCTCCAATGATTACATACCAGCGCAGGGCTTCCACCACCGGCCTTCGGCCTCTTGGCCACCTCCCAACAGCGACGATATGGAAGAGATAGCCATGCATGCTGTTGAACAAATCGCGGGCGAAGCTCTGCCGCGAAAGTCCAGCCAAGCCCAGAGACGAGAAGCCAGAGAGGAGGCAATACAGGGTTTCTCCGTGGATCACACACCAACTAATCTGCATCCGAGGGAGAACGCTGATAATCCTTTCGGAACAGACGGTGCCGGCGAACGGCCAGGTAACACTATCCCTGGGCCCGGACACGACCTCTCCATAATGTTGAAAGGAAAGCTCATTGAGATTAAAGACCAAATTCAAATGTATACGACTAATCAATTAATCTCGCACCCACTAGTGTCTCCTGTACTGCAGCCATCATTAGGAGGATTGCCGCCTCTACTTGTCATGACAGGCGGAGGGGAAGTACTCCGAGACGAGCAAATTTACCTCGCTCACAAAGCTGCAAACCCGGCTAAGTATCCACCAGGCGAAGCGTACCTCGATGAGTATCCCGAAGCAAGGGACATGATTGCTAAATGGGAGCCGACGGATGTGCAGCTGCAGGTCTGGGACGACCTGTGCCATGTTGCGCCTACACTCAGCTTCACCAGACCTGCAAAATTCATGTACCGCTCCATAGCTCAATTTGGTGCTTGGGCACTTGCAAGAGCTCAGCAGACTGAGATCGAGATCATGGATGATGATGAGCTGTCAGTCATATCGTCAGGATCCGACAGTGAAAGTGATGCAGACATGGAGAAACCCAAGCAAACCAAAAGCACCATGAAAAATGGCGTTGCTCATGGAGGTACTGTTGAGCATAAGCACATCGGCAGAGCTGGTGATACCTTGCCATCGTTCAAGCATCATATGATCCGGCAGAGGGTAGACAGACATGGCAATATTTTCCCCCTAGATCCGCCTTCATCCCTACCAGCGTTACAGATATCGAGCAATGAGGTTGGTGTAATCAAGCCCGGCCCGGTCCAGAAGTGGATGGAGGCAAAGAAGCAATGGGATTCCAAATATGCCCGAGAGAAGCGAAGAGTCCAGAAACAGCGCGCTAAAGAGATGGCAAAAGGCTATCAGAGCTTTGGTAATGATGAAGTACCTCCGCCAACAGCTCTCGCTGGGCGAAGAGGTCTGAGCATGCCAAAGGAAGAGAAGAAGTCGAGGAGTTGGGGCATGAGCCTGTGGAGTCTATGGGGAAGTTCTCATGATGAGAACACTGTAAGATAGTACCTGGCCAACTCGAAGCGTTCATTTGCTAACGTATGACAGATCACACGCGAAGAAAAGGCAGATAAGGAACCTTCTACAACTACTGTGACCGATACCGACGGCACGAATGCCAAAATACCCAGTAATGAGAAGCAACAGGGCCAATCTCGATCAAGGTCACGGCGGCGAACAGTCACTGACGCCGGACAGACCAACAACAGAAATAATCATACTAACGAGGAAGACACCTCATCAACACAGAACGCCAGCGACCACAATAAACGTCCAGATAACACCGTATCAGGCGATCGCAACCATCTAACCGTCCCAAACATCACATCCGATCCCCCTTCACCTGAAGACGAGTCCAACAAAACCAATAACGTCTCATTCAACCCCTCAAGTCCTAACCGCCCCACAGCAGGTGGCGTAGCCTTTCCATTCAAATTAAGCTCCCACCTCGTTGAGAATGGTCGGAACGCTAGCACTGTCACATTGGAGAGCCAGGCTGGCGTTGTCTCGCCGCAAGGTGATGAGGCGGGGAAGCAATTGCATGAGAGCATTGGGAATGAAGCACAGGAGGTGCCGGGAACGGGAACAAGTGAGACGAGTAAGGAGGCCAGTGGGGATGGGAAGCAGAATGCGGGTGGAGTGGGGAATCAAAAGCCCCCGGATCAGAAAGCAGAAGGAGATGGCGAAGGAGCTACTGAAGGCAGACGAGGAACGCTAGAAGATGCGAAAGGCGTGCTTCATCATGGCCTCGCGAGTGGAAGTAAATCGTAACAGGATCACAGAACGTAAAATAGCCCAGCAGCGCACCCAACAGGAAATATTACGTCTTAATTTTGGACCGTTTGTAGTATTAATTCTAATGGTAATGTTGGTTCTCGAGACAACTTTTGTTCAAGCTTTCCTGCGATCTGGACGTTGTTGGGTTTCGCATGCATTGGTATTGTAGTTTGATGGATTAGGCTTAAGTCGTCGCTGGAGGAAAAGCTAAGGATGTTGGCGCGTTGGTGGGATTTGTAGGTGTAGGTGAAAGCTTGGGTTGGTGATGATTCGATGAGGTGGAAGCAATATTTGAGATGCTTTATGTTCATATTGCTAGTGATATTAATGCAGGCACAGGTTTGATGGTAGTCAATACGAGGATATTGTTATGAGATTGCATAAATCCAGCTCCAGGACTGTTCTTCTATTTGATTATGAAACCCAAAACTCGAGCTTTATGCCAAACCATGAATTCGTATTCCAGCTCACAAGTCTTTCAAATTTTGATGATTCCAGTCTAATACACGCATCCAAACACGTCTTGCGGTCCCAAATAATGCCTGCTCTTCCATATTGACAGAAGTATCAATGCCTTCTCTATCCCTTCATAAAATAGTTGGTCGTGCTCCTTCCCGATTAGATGTGAGGGAGGAAGCTCGACCACTGCACGGACTGAAAAGCACTCGCGGGTAAAGCCCGCAAGCTGATGAAGACTTCGACGATCATGTATATCCTGATAATAACATAAACAGGAAGTCCATAATCTGTAATTTGATCAAGTGCTTTGTAGAAGGCGCTCATCTCGGCAGAAGGATCCCATACACTATTGAACGCAAATAGACCGGCGTAGATTACAAAATATAGGCTGCTTCCTCGCCACATCCAGAGCTCGACGGTGGATGGAAGCCTACTATTCCACGATGCAAGATGAACACACCCGAAAATCATCAATGACAACGCTGCTAGTCCTTGTATGCAGTAATAAGTGAAAGTAGAATAGACCTCTCCATCCACTCGGCCAGGACCTTCCAATTCACGACCAGCCCAAGGAAATTCATCCCAAAGGTCTATCTGGCCTTCATATGCTGACAATGATAGTTCATCAATCGCCTCGTCCGAGCATGTGATCGTAATGGGTGCGCTACAGTTCTGAGGCTTTTTCCACCAAAATGCATAAATGCCGACGGCACAACAGATGTATGCACTAGTAGTGACCTCAAGGAGAGAAAGAGCTTTATGTTGGTATATCCTTGTTATAGCTTGAGTCAAAACCCAAAGACCTTGAAAGCAGGCAAAGAACTTAGTTACTGCATCGGATTTCGCCAAGTCTTCAATATTGCTTTCTTTGATGAGTTTGACCTCTCGTACCCATTCTTCAGAATGTGACAGTGCGTGTTTTTTTCTTGCAACAGTATTTGATGCGGTAGTAGCATCTTTGATTCCTGCAGCACTATCTGATGCGGTAATAACATCTTTGATTTCTCCAGCAGTATTTGATGAGGTAACAGCATTTTCGATATCCTCTATTCGAAGCTGATGACACCTGCCTGTCGGTGCTCTAAGGCAGAAGCCTCCCATTAGTAGAAAAAAGCCATGCGTTATGTTCGCATCGATTGACAACTTCTCCAGCTGCTTCTTTGTTGCATTTGCTGCTGTAATTTCTCCTAAAGCAATAAATAACATGACCTCTGGAGCTAACAACGCTACCAACGATGGTACTATTCTGCTTCTGACCACCTTTCTTCTGAAATTGTCAGGGCGGTCTATGTCGAAACATGGAACAGGAAGGTGGATAACAGTCCATATGGAGAGAAAGATTGCCGTTAGACAACTCCATAGGATGTCGATGGTTCCCCGGCCACAGTCAGCCGTTACAAAGCCATGCACCAGAGTCGAGTCGGTCAAGTTCTGGATCGCGAAGGTGGTCACCATCACGGGGAAGTTTCCGGATGGCTTAAACCTTATATGACCGATTCGGTGCTGATAGAAATGTATTCAGGTAGCCAAAGCACAGACCCGGTAAGCTGGGCCCCAAATTCCGTACTCTTCGTTCCGGTGAACTTGCCGCAAGGTACAGAGCCGCAGGTCCGTTCCGAGCGAAAGTAACGTTGTCGAGTAGTTTATGAAAGAGCACCGATTTGCTTCCTTATGGTGTTCTCCCTGAAGTCGGAATAGTAATATGGACAAAATCAGCGCCGCACTGGACAACTGCTAGGGAATTGACACGCTAGGGATCCCAAGGCTGGCACTTTCAGCTTATCTAAGGCACAGGCGTGTAATAGTTGATTGCTCGCGGTCACCAACACTGTTTTGTGTTTGATAGGGATGGTATTGACGGCATGAACAGAAATTAGTCAAGTGGGAAGATTAGGTTGGTAGAGGACTTGATGAAGAAAGGGAGAAGGGCAGAGAATATGAGTAAAGGCATCGGGGCTGCGACAGCAAGCCAGCCGCCAAGCCAGCCAGCCCACGGACAATGGGTGCATGGGCTGCGCCACCACCAGCTTCCATCTGAAAATACGCAGCAATAGAGCATGGATGATGCAGAGACCAATGAAGTCCAGGGCGAGGGAAAGGCTGTGGGATGGGATTGGACGAGAATGGATTGGTTTCTGAACATGTGGATAAGGTTTGACATTGGTTGGTTCAAGTAAGGTAGTAGCTAGCCGGGGGTAAAGTGCGATGGGTCTCATCAGCAAGTGTAGCTTAAAATGATACGGGCACCGTTCACCTACAACCAACGTCTTCTCTCCTACTTAGATCTACCCTTGACGTGGGCCTCGCTTGCGCTAATGGATGAACGCGAATACAAAGATGAATTGTCAAGGTACGAAAATGTTGAAATAAGATTCGAATGTAAATTGTATGGATACCAAACGTGCATTGCTGAGGAGGTGGCACGTTCATATATACTGCGCCGGTTCTATATAAGATGAGTTCCAATAGCATTCGAGCAGCAACCTAGAGCAGCTCGGACAGATACCCAGCGCCACCCGAAAACGCCTAGACGGTATATCCATGCTTAACGCCAGAAAGAGTCCACAGATGCTTTACTCCCAGTCCTCTTCCTCCTCTTCTTCATTACTCTTGCCCTTCGTTTCTTTTGGACTGCCGGGCGCCCGGCTAGTAGCCCCACTGACAAGGTCATAACTGGCATCACTGCCTTCTTCCGAGCGACGTGATTCTGTAGGCTTGAGTAATGGTGCTTCGGGCTTCGTCTCACTGGGTTTGTGTATGGTTGTAGAGGATGATTGGGAGGCTGTTGGAACGTCAGTATCTTTAAGAGTGGCTATTGATAGCGGGCGTTGATGTGGGGTAGAAGCTTCCTCGTCCTCGGAGTCGTCGTCCCAGCTGATGTTTTCGGCAGGATCATTAGCAGCTCCTGAATGCTGTTAGCGAATGTGTAGCCGTATTCGAATGCTAGGGCTTGCCCACCCTTGAGCATTTCTCGTCTTCGCTGTTCTTCCGTCTCCACGACCATCCGCAAAAAGTAATATCGCGTCCAGAAGACTGGGTACTGAACCTTCTCCGGCACTAGTTTCTCCATCGTCCTTCGTAGTTCCTCATACTTGTCCAGATCCTTCGCTATAGCATCGGTCTTCTTCTCAACGTCGAATTCATCTTTCCACTTCTCATACTCGGGGCTTATGGGATCTCTGGTGAAGCTCTCAAGGGAGGCATGTATAGCATGGAGTTGAGCGTCAAAGCGAGTTGTGTGAATAACTCGCTTGCCATCCTGGTCTTTGCTCTCGAAGAGGATCTTTCGAGAGCCATCCTTGTTCGTCTCGTCGGTAGGGGGGGCAATTGTGACTGCGTCGCGAAGGAAATTGCCAATATTCGCGCCAAACTTGAAGATTGCCGCATCAGCAGCCTCCTCAGCTTTCTCCAGATCCTTCAGACGCTTGGCAGCTTCTACCCGGAAGCGTGAAATAACACCTTCTGACTCTCGTAGGGCTTCACTCTCTGAGCGCTCCTTCGTCTGGTCCTTGGCTTGGTCCACAGCCTGATTCTTGGCCTGGTCCTGAGGGCGGTCCTTATTCTCGCTTTCTTCCTCCGTCTCGTCGTCCCACGCGCCTGCATTGGGTGTAGATTGCGAACCTTGTCCTTGAGATAAAGACCTTGCACGATTCACAATAGTCGTTCTCAGGTCCGTAAAGCCCTTGAGAGCTTCCCCACCCGCAACACTTCCTTGCTGCCTGGCCCCCTCATAGTATGTTTCGCCGTGTTTTTTGACATCGCTGAAGAAGCCCCCTAGCTTAGCACCCCATGGAGTCGCGGAAAAAGACTTGTAGGCCTCTTGGAACTCGGTATTTAGATTACTTTGTTTATGCTTCTCGCTGGCTTCTTTCCTAGCGATCTCATCTGGCGAAAGCACCTCCTCCTGAATATGGTCGTAGGCTACATCCATGGCTCTGATGCAGGGTGGATGGTCTGTAAAGAAGGGTTTACCTTCAGGAATTGTACCTCCTCACGCCGGAAGGATAGGTTCTGGTACCAGAGTGTGAATATTATATGGTACGGTGCGATTGGGTTAGAGGGAATGCTGTCATTGAAAGCGAGCGGCTGGGGTATTTATGTATTGCAATAGCGGTATTCTAGGCTTGGCGTTCTCGGCCTACAAGTACAATCTTCGGCCGAGGCGTGGACCACCCCTTCAAGCACCGTTCAATATGTCGATATTATGACAAGAAGGCTCTTCTCCACATTCAGGCTTCTACAACATGAGAATCCACTGGGATTACCACGTTCAAGCGCGCCTCCCGAGCTTCCTCGGCGCCAACGAGGACTGCCCCAGCAACGCAACATTCGAGATGTACGCAAAGTGATAGCCGTGTCTTCAGCAAAAGGAGGAGTTGGAAAGTCTACCATAGCAGTCAACCTTGCATTGGCATTTGCTCGACATGGCCATAGAAGTGGGATTCTGGATACGGATATCTTTGGGCCTTCAATACCTACTTTGTTAAACCTCTTTGGAGAACCAAGGCTCTCAGCTAGTACGACTTGAACTCAGTAGAGTGGTGCCATTCTATACAATTATGCTAATCGAAGAATGGCAGACAATCAACTTGTCCCACTCTCCAATTACGGTATCAAATCAATGTCAATGGGCTACTTGATACCTGAGAATGCGCCGGTCGTATGGCGTGGTCTCATGGTTATGAAAGCTCTTCAACAGCTCCTACACGAAGTGGAATGGGGAGGTTTGGACATTCTAGTGCTGGACCTGCCGCCTGGGACTGGGGACACGCAATTGACTATCACGCAACAAGTCAGACTTGACGGCTCGATCATCGTTTCTACTCCGCAAGATATTGCGCTCAAAGACGCTATCAGGGGCATCGCTATGTTCGAGAAAGTGGGAGTGCCAATACTAGGCATGGTGCAGAATATGTCCGTGTTTGTGTGTCCAGATTGTGGGAAGAGCACTCATATTTTCGGGACAGAGGGAGTCAAGAAAACATGCAGGAGTCACGGCATTGAGCTATTAGGGGATATAGCTCTCGATGCTCAAATTTGTGATGATGCTGATAAAGGCAAGCCAACCGTGGTGGCAGAGCCAGACAGCGCGAGAGGACAGGCGTTTCTGGGAATCGCAGATCGGATTGGGAGGAAAATAGAGCTCTAGAACAATTCGAAGTGCCGCAGTTCACAGCAAGAGAATTTTAGGAGTCATCTAACTAAGATTAATCACAACGAATATGGCCGGGGCGTGCTGTCCCTGAGCGCAACGTAGGTACAACACTCTTACTACACCTAACAGGCAAATTGTGACACACAACCAAACGCCAACTATACAGGCATTCAAACCAATGTATCGATGCTCTTTCTTAGGTTTTGCGCCCTATACGAGGACTTAAAGCGAGCAATCTCGGGACCAACGGGTGCTTGCGCTGGATTTAAGCAGCTGCTGCCAGTCCTTCTCAGGTGGGTACCCTGTACAATGCTCTTTCCCGGTTTGACTGGATCTATCACCAAGCTATATGATACTTACCCATGGTCGAGTGAACAGACATCCTGGGATGACTATCCGGCTCAGCAGTCGATCTTTGCTTGACCTATCTCTGAGAACTACGTTTTAGAGAAGGCGAAATACCCCTCTGAATCCTTCCGTGTACGTGATTTCGCCATGTCACTCATCGTTAGTTGGGCATTCAGACGTGATGGAGAGCCTGTTTGCCCCTCGGATATCCAAACAATGACAGAACATGCACCAGGATTATTCGCCGTTTCCATGTTTTTAGGTATTGTGGCCCTCCATCGTGGCCAGATTCGCCGGATCATTCTCTTCGTTCTATCAACTACGTCAGCCCTTTTGGCTTTCCGATTCGTACAATGCATCAGGCCAATTGCACTAGGTAGCTTGGCCGGTCTGTTCATACTTCTATGGACCATTCATATGGTCAACCTGCTATTTCTCGATGACCATATCCCACCGGAACAAGCTCGTCACCTGGACACAAGGTTGATCAGAATCCTATTTGATTACCGGGGATATGCTCGTGGGCTTAGAAAAATAAGACGCAGGCACGGGGAACGACCAGAGGTCTTACCTTGGCTCTGCCAACGCTTCGCGACGATCGTATGTACCGTTGTGATATTCGCTTTGTACGTTCTGGTTGTACAGGGAGTCTTAGACACCAAGCACGCAGACTTTGCGCCCCCGAAGCGAACAATCTTGCGTCGAATACCTGAAGCTACACGTCACGAGATCATGATTCGAATATGGACCGTCTTCGATGTTTTCTATTCTAACTGGGCAATTTTCGCGGTGGTACAACATGCTCTGGCTAGCATTCGAGTTCTCCTGGAATGCGACGAACCGGATTATTTCATCGCGTTCCACGGCAGAATCACACAGTCCTACACCATCCGCAGATTTTGGGGCTTGTTTTGGCACAAACTCACAGAAAGGGATTTTGCGGTGCTTGGACGCCTAATATCCCATCGAGTTGCAAGACTGCAACCAGGCACCGTAGCGGCCCGTCGCTGCGAAGAATTCAACGCTTTCCTTATCTCGGGTGTCGTACATGCGATGATCACGGTGCAGCTTGGTTTCAGATGTGGCTACATGGAGGACATTGTTTTCTTCTGCTTGAACTATGCCGCTATGCTAGCCGAGGAACTTGTGCAGCAGACCATTTCTCCACGTCTCGGAAGGTGGCAGAACGGGCCGGTTGGCAGGGCTCTTGGATTTTTATGGGTATATGGATTCTTTTTCTGGTCGCTGCCAAAACAACAGTATCCCAAAATTTATTGCGGTATTGCTGGATCAAGGGGCAAGAGTGGTTATTCTGGAGCGCGTGGAGCTTGAGATCCTCACGACCATTGGTGAGCCAGCGGTTAGAGCGCAGAGACTACCTGACAAAAATTTTGCATTGGGTTATTCAAATGGCTGTTGGAGAAGTCGACGAGCGCAGGTCTATCTCTTGAAGCTGCAAATTGGCAGGTCTTTATTAGCTACCTATGACTTTGGCTCCGGTCTCGTACTGCGGTAGCTTGGGTACATCTGTTCATACAGTTTATGGCATCATTTCTTCCGCCAAGTGCTCGGCGGGGACCTTACGTCCTCAACTACCCACTTTACTCAATTCCGCGACAAACATCCCTGTCTCCCAACTTTTGGTCTCCTCATATGTACGCGCCCATATACACAGGAATTGCTTGTATTCACTCTCTTCTTCAACCTCCACATTGTTCCACCTACAAGGATAATCCGAAAGCCACGAAACAGCTGCCCCTCAACTGACGATGGTTCCCTTCAATGTCCCCACTCCAACCCAACATCTAGCGAGACATTGTCCAAAGAAGACTGCTATACCTCGCTTTCCAATCACACTTGGACGAGAAACGCAGCACCTACTTTACTCATACTTCCCCTTATCCTTACTACTATACAACATGTTGAGTGCTGATTCAACATACAAAAACATACCTCACTTGTCGTCCTTATTATAGGTCTCGCCGCCTTCGTTGGTCTTCAGTACTATGCCTCAACCGTCTTGGGGGAAAGGGCCAGATGAAAGACTGATGAATGTTTCAAAGAACCGTGTGTAATGTGTAGCTGAAGAACAGAGACGAGGACGACGCTGACTCAATTTTTGTGTGGTAGAGCTGGAGAAGCTTGGTGAGCAAGAGGGGATCGAGAGGACGGAAAATAATGTGCAGGGCGCAAAAGTGGAAGAACACGGTAATTGGGGTATCATGAGGACCAGGAGCGATAAGACTCTAACACAAAGACTTATACAAGACTTTAATTTGTCTTGGTTCATCACGATCGACCGTGTGACACCGCAAGTGGTTATTGAGTGCCAGGTTTCACTGGTCTGACAGTTGAAAATGCACGAAGATGCGAATGAATACAAGCGTCTGTCAAATTTATTCAGATATACGATCACCAAAGATCAGGCTTCTCTTTCGCATGGGGTATCTCGCTAACGATTCTCCAAGCCTAGCAATCCGTACGCTCCATGCAATGCAAAAGCCAGATCAAATGTATCAGATATTCCATCATCCTACTTTACGGTCTCACTCTCCTTTCTCTGCAGGTACTGGTACCGGACTGGTTCCCAATCCCTCATCCGTGACACCGGTGCCTGGTCTAGCTAGTGGACTTCCTCGCCTGCCAGCATCAGCCGGGTTCTGCTTTAAGCCACTTCGACCATCGGTCCATCTCCTTGGTGGTGTGTATCGTCCGCTTGGACTAATGGGCGAATCGCCTGGCGTCCCATTCTTGGATCTCTTTTCCAATAATAAAGGCGGCGTCTCAGGAGTAACGTCCCTTGAAGTTGATGGTGGGCGATTATGCAATGGGTATGACCAGTTTCTGGTATCGTAGCCTTCATCTTCGTATTGGGGACTCTCATAAGCCAGGGGGCTACCGTATCTCTCATGTGCTCCATCGTCAGCAAAGCTTTTGTCCCATAGAGGTGGCGTTCGCTCGCTTCCGCGGTACTGATAGTCTTCGCCTCTTCGCTTTATGGGGCTCTCATCATAGGGATCGAATCCAACGCGTCTTCGTGCCTCTTCACGAAGGCGCTTCCGTTCTTGTGCGTCGTTGTTTGCAGCGCCGGTCGTAGCTGACTCGCTGAGGAAGAATGCGAGCATTTCGTCTGATATTGACAGGTGAGGCTGTTGCTCGAATTGCTGAAGGGAGAGGAGTCGTAGAAGTGTCTCAAGAAGAGATAGAGAAGTACGTATTGGTGGCAGTGCGGGAGGGTAACTCTGCTGCTTCTGTGGCACTGAGGCTGTAGGAGAGGGAGAAGATGGTGGAGGGGTGTTAACGTTCAGGCGGGAGAGAGCAGATGTCATTGTCGGATCTAATGATGGTGTTCGAGATGGTCGAGCAGGTTTAGAAGAGACTGCTTCGGAATCCGACTCAACATCTGACTCTTCGGCTTCGGTATAAACCTCAAAAGCTATCCATTCCGGGTCAAGATCTGGTGGTAGACGCCAGGGATCCGACGCGTGTGTTATTTCGGAGCTTCGTGGATGTACTTGAGAAGACATGAGAGCCTGATTGTGGTCGTGATGACTCTTTTCTACGGAGACCACGACGCCGTTCGGGTCAGAACTGTCCCAGTCTTCCTTGTCGTTATCATACCGATCCATCAGGCGCCTCGGGGGTTGGGCGTTGGGGTCCCTCTTCAAAAGTAAGACGGGACTGTTAGCCTCACCCTCCCCCCTTATGTTCAAGATTTTGCCTGTATCTGCATAAAATATCTTGGACAGCTCGTGTATTGGTACCATCTCGCGTATACCAGCCATTGAGACGTCGAGATACGGTCCTGGTTGGGCTTCGTCGTCCCCAAATTCATGCACGCGATCGTCGTCAAGATCTTCGACTATGACTAGTTGATATGCATACTCATCAGACCTAATCTCAGCCTCCATATGTCCATGAATGTTATTGCTCTTTGACGATTCCGGTTCTGAAGATGCAAAATCGCCTCCATCCTGCTGAAGAGACTCTCCTCGCTCTCCTGTGCTGGGCAGCCTATACAATGAACCGATAGGAACACGTATTAGTCGAACATCAGCTTTGTGTATTACCTCCTTCCAGGTACTCTCGCGAATATCTTCTTCATCCTGAAGTCGACTATGGCCCGTGAATAGCATATACATCGATAATGTGAATGTAGGGCCAATTTGGACAAAACTTGAAGACGAAAGACCGTACTGAGAGTCTCCCGCGGTGAGAAAGGTACTAGCCTGTAACAAACGCGAAGTTGAAACAGTCGAAGGCAAGGTGGAAGAAAGACTAGCCCCTGATGCTGTAATAGCTAAATTGATAAGTGGGACTGCATCTTCGATGCGACTAAGGAGCTTGCGGATTGCCAGGATAATTTGCTTCAACTCTCTCTCATGCTGAGCCCTGTCGTAGGACTTCGGCCCTTTCCTTTGCATTGCCTCCTCGGCGCCTGCTGCGGCCGCAAGACGTTGACCAAGAGTTTGAATTTCCCACCGAAGAGACTTAGTGAGCGACACAGCAGATTCAAGGGACGTATTGCCGCGGGCGGAGCTAATGTATCCATAAGCGAATGGATTCGACGGACTTGGACGTTTCTTACGTACATCAGCTCGATCATATCGATCGCAGGCGAGATGATCTTCGAATTAAATGTCAGTACTTGGCTTATGATTCTTCCAGGATGACAGTTTCATAAGGCAAATTATTCCAGAATATGAGCAACACAGCTCGTGGTAATGAGTGGACTGTCAACTCGAGCGAGCTCTTCTGGTTGGGGGAAAGCGTACTCTTATTTTGCTGTTGAGTCTTTCTTGTAAGCCTTGAAGCTCTTCCCTCTCATGGCCTTCGACCGTCTGTTCAATGTAGATAAGCATCCGTGCGGATTTTCGTCTTGAAGATAGTACAACCTTCAGAAGCCTTGACGACTGCTTGATAGCATAGCCGGCTGTAATTGAGATACCCGATCTTCACTAGGATCAGTCCTAAGCGAAGATTTTTGGAGAATAGTGTCACCTTATTGCATAATTCATAGCCTGTTGGGTCAACTACGACTCGCGTTAGAGTCGGTCAAGCCAACACATGCTTAATCATACCTTTCCCAGAAAGATGTCCATGGCTAAGTCACGCGTGGGACGCGTCACCCCATTGGAGTTGATGAACGATGCAAGGCAAAATAAAACGCCCGATATATGGATTTGCGGCACTGAGAATGTGAGCTCTATAATAATAAACTGGGGGTTTTTTGAGGATATGATATAGGGTAGCTGGCTTCTAAGGGCTGAGGGAGTGTCGAAATATTCCAGCCCGCTTAGAAGCGCTAGCGCTACCAGCCACGGTATTTACGTGTATATAACAGCCTACAATCCCCTTAGTAATCTATATCTGTTTTACTCCCAACATTCTATCTATAACCCCCATCTAGTGCCAACTAATATTCTTGACAGGCTATGAGCCCGGCGTGTAGAAGCAAATATACAAAGAGAAGTATTACGCTCTAGCTTCTATAACAGGTACTGATTCTGCGATGACACACTCCGATTTCAGATTCTGCGGCCTGACATCACGGCTGCGGCTTACGACATCACCAAAACTGTCTCCAAAGCCTGCGCGCGAGCGTAGCCCTAGAAAAACTGAACTGAGGGGTAATTAGGCCCGGTACTCTTCCTATTCTACCCCCCACGAAGGGGGTTTACATGGGTTTAACAAGGCTGTGGCAGTGGGGATCCTAGGGGCGAGTAATAGCGGAAGTGCGCCACAATATACGCTATCCTCAATGCGAGGCAGAATAAACCGCCCGAAACATAGATTTGCGGCACTGAGAATGCGAACTCTCTAGGCAATAGACTAGGGATTCTATAAGAACATAGTATTTGGTGGCCGGCTCCTGAGGGTTGAGGGGGAGTATCGAAATATCCTAGCCTCTTTGGAAGCGCTAGCGATACCGGCCACCGTATTGATGTACTCTGTATATATAACAGCCTACATCCCCCCAAGTAATCTATATCAGTTTTACAAGAATCTTCGACCCCGCTAGCAGCCCTACAGCCTCTTCATCAGGTACCTTGTAACCGAGGATTTAGCGCGCCAGGTTTGAATATTCACCGGTTGACTCGAAATATCTGCAAGACCAAGTCTCAATAATACAAAGAGGACAGCCAGGCCTGCTTGCTCATACAATACTATCGACCAAACCCCCGTTTTGAGACAAATAATCTCGGGCTAAAATTACTTGGCTTACGATCACTGAGACAAGTGCGAAGGCAGCTGAGCGTCTTCAGTTGGTCCTACAAAGCTAACTGATCAGGCACCCCACCGTGTTACAGCCACTATGTCGGGTCTCGACTCATGGGAGGATGATCCAGCTGCACAGGATGACAATCTCGCCCAACAAACACAGCAGAATCTGAATATTGCCCCGCAGAGTGGGCGGGGTAATACATTTACACCGAATGCGAACACTTTCCGCCCAGGGGCCCAATCCTTTCAGCCTGGACAACAATACCAACAACATGGAGGCTATGATCAATCACAACAGTACGGTCAATACTACAACCAGCAGCAGCAATATGGTGGGGGATACCCTCAGTATGGGCAGCAGAACTACCCGCAATACAATCAAGGCTTTGGCCAACCGCAAAGTTTCAACCAGGGATACAACACACAACCACAACAACCACAGCAACGCCAAGTTCCTATAATAGCCAAGAGACCGTCAGCTACAAACACAGCTCCAGCCACATCAGCTCCCTCACCAAGACCTGCGGAGAACTCGGGACCACCAGTAGTCAAGACTCTTTCCATCGGTGCAGACACCCCTGGGGCTGCTGCACCGAAGACTAAAGTAATGTCAATTGGAATGCCAACACCAGCTCCATCGACGGCAAAGGAGGCTACAGCCGAAGCGGGAGCCAAGGCTGCAGCAGTGAAGGCTATCGAGAAAACTGGGGAACCGACCACAAACACCAACGGTACCACCTCCCCAGCACCTTCTTCGGGCAGGTCTAGCCCTTCCGCTGCCGAAGTAAAAGAAGCCAAAAGAGAGGCAGATGCTGTTGCAAAGGAGCAAGCGGCACAAGTTGATGAGGAGGTGTTGGAGGAAGTCTATGGCAAAGAGCATGTAAATTTGATATTCATAGGGCATGTCGACGCTGGAAAATCTACGCTTGGTGGAAGCATTTTGTATGCGACAGGAATGGTGGACGAGCGAACAATGGACAAATATAAACGGGAAGCGAAAGATGCGGGTCGAGAGACCTGGTATTTATCATGGGCTTTGGATCTCACAAAGGAAGAGAGGTCAAAAGGGAAGACAGTTGAGGTGGGTCGAGGATTTTTCGAGACCGAGAAGCGACGATACACCATCCTTGATGCCCCCGGACACAAGACTTTCGTGCCGAACATGATTGGCGGAGCCTCACAAGCCGACATTGGTGTTCTAGTCATCTCAGCCCGGAAAGGCGAGTATGAGACTGGTTTCGAGAAAGGAGGCCAAACCCGAGAGCATGCCATACTGGCTAAGACACAAGGTGTGAACAAACTCGTCGTTGTGGTGAACAAGATGGATGACCCAACGGTCGAGTGGAGCCATGATCGCTATAAAGAATGTACAGAAAAGCTCATGAGCTTTCTCAGTCGCACAGTCGGCTACCGTCAAAACGAAATTACTTTCATGCCCATCTCTGCCCAAACCTCTATTGGCCTCAAAGACCGAGTCCCTAAAAACCTCGCCCCGTGGTACGATGGTCCCTCACTCCTCGAATACCTCGATAACCTGCAGAGTCTGGAACGAAAAGTCAACGCCCCCTTCATGATGCCTGTCAATGGCAAGTACAGAGACATGGGTACCATCATCGAAGGGAAGATCGAAGCCGGGAAAATCAAGAAGGGAGCCTCATTAATCATGATGCCTAACCGGGAAGAAGTCACCATCTCTGCCCTGTACGGCGAAACAGAAGAGGAAGTTCCTGACGCAAGATGCGGTGACCAAGTCCGCATGCGCATCCGTGGCGTGGAGGAAGAAGATATTCTACCTGGGTTTGTGCTTTGCTCGCCAGAGCGACCCGTCCACTGCGTTTCAGCTTTTGAAGCACAAATTGCATTGCTGGAATTAAAGAGTATTCTTAGCGCTGGCTTTAACTGTGTACTGCACGTTCACTCCGCCATCGAGGAAGTAACGTTCGCAGCACTTTTACATAAATTAGAGAAGGGGACGGGGAGGAAGAGTAAGAAGCCGCCGGCGTTTGGGAAGCAGGGGATGAATATTATTGCTAGACTCGAAGTTATTGGTGGGGCAGGAAGGGTTTGTGTGGAGAAGTATGAGGATTATGCACAGATGGGACGGTTTACGCTGAGGGATCAGGTGAGCAATCATGTTCCGTTTTCTGCTTGGGGGAAATCTACGGCTGGTCTAACGTGGTTTAGGGACAAACAATCGCAATTGGAAAAATCACGAAACTCATCACAGACACTTCGGCGCCTACGGCTTAAAATAGCTCGGAACGCATTTTTTCTCAGTTCACATTGAATCTCATGTATCTTAGCACGAATAAAGAAGTCATGTCGGTGGGAAAGGCTTCAGTTGGCCGCTATAGAAGATGGAATGGGAAAGGCAATCTGTAACTTTCATGACTGCTAGCTAGATACTGAGTGGTTGTCGAGCATGAAGTGTACCGGAGATTATCTGATGCTTTGGCTACTGAGGGGCGATATAACCGGAATGTAGAGAATGCCTTGGATCGATTAGTCGGCAGTGAAGTCTTTGCAGACAGCAATCTCTATGGCTCTTCATAGTAGAAGTTCGAATTCAAATGCCATTCCATGTGAATCCTAGCTCAGGCACGTTGGAGTCTGACCGCTGACCCTCTGGAGCTCGTCCCACGCAATATAATGGAACCTACTTAGGTGGAGAGAATGCAAGTCAGAGACGACAGGCTCTTAAGTTTGCTGTTAGCAAATCTCGGTGAGTTATATGAATTGCAAGAAAAGACAAAAGTCAGAAAATTTCCGACTATCCAGGCTTTGAAGCCTGGCTTTCTACGGCACCAATAATACCTTCCCTACTGAGATCAACCCAAGGAGCTCATGTGAATGACGATATTCTCGCGGAAGAAATACAGTGCTGACTAGATCAACGATGCTTATGCATAAGTTCTAGCTTATGCGGGGCAGGTGGGATTGCCCCGCTACTACTCCTTATGCTGTCTTGAATAGCCATTTGCGTAGGGAGGTGTCCACGAACATAATGGCGCTCTCTCAGTGGGTCCCAAACCTTGTTATAGTCTAGTTCGTCTGCTATGGAAGGCCTCGGCGATGAATGTGGCATTTATAATCAATAGTCCGCGTCCGTACTCGTCCGGGGAGATCAGTAATCCGTATTGTAACTACCCTTATTCCTGGACTTGCTATATATCCTCGTTGTTTCCTCTCTGTGATCTGTGAAACATCACTTTGTATCAAACAGCCATCCGTCTTTTTGACTTCCTGTGTCATCTATTGTGCTTTCAACCTATTGAAGTCAATCCTTGAAGCGTTCACTCAAAATCGTCAACATGGCAACGGAAAGCAAACAAGTAGCCTCCTGGCTCACTCGTAACGAGTATAACAACCCCCAACGCACTCTGCCTTGCCGTCACCATTCCTTCTAATGCAACATCAATAGAAAGTATGCCGAAACCTACACCGCAGCTCCCAATTGGGCCGAGTTTGGCAAAATGGTCAAAGATGAGGGAGCGACTATGATAGGTAGACGAACTCGCTGTATTCTCGATCGAAGATTGTAACCATCTCATAGTATGCTGCTTCGATCCACGACAGAACCCCACCGCTTTCTTTGGCTTAAAGCCCGGTGGTATGTTCGGAGATACCCTCATCTCATCATGTGACATAAAAAGAAAAAGAAACTGGTCATCCTGATAGTGGTTTGCAGACGCCGCAATACTTGCAAATGCCGGTGGTAGGATCAATGATAACACCTTGAGGTCCATCGAATGCTTGGACCAGTTGACCGCCGCGAAAGGTGGGGTGACGACCATCGTGGTGGCCCATCACACGGGTGAGTAGCTCTAGCATTCAACCTAATGCACTTCCTGCTAATGCTGTTTTGTCATGCATAGACTGTGGTTTGACGCATATCACGGATGAGGAGATCAAGACCAATTTAAAGGAAAGAGCACCGGAGAAAGCGAGCGATATCGAAGGGATGAAATTTGGCGAAATAACAGAGTAAGTCATGTGATCCACACTAATACCAAGTCGGTTTGCTGATATCAAGCCTCACAGTATGAAGAAGGCTGTGAGTGAAGATATGGAAATCTTGAAGGCTTCGCCATATTTGAGCAAAAGCTTGAAGGTGCTAGGATTTCTCTTTGATATCTTCAATGGGACTCTGGAGGAGATAAAGCTCTAGAAAAGGGGGTTGGATCAGTGTAGATGAGTCCACACATCCTGTAGCTAAAACATAGCCACACTGCGCTGGAGATGTTATGATTTTCATAATTGGCTTCCTGATGGAACGTATACTTGGAAAGATTGCCGCTTAATCCACCTCTTGCAGTGGTCTTCGCCCAAATCCGTATATCTGCAGGCATATCCGGAAAGAGCACTGATCGGTCGATTGACAACTTGCCACAGAGCCTGGTATAGGCTGAAGCACTAGATGGCCCTTGAGGGGACATTTGTTCATCAATTCAGAAGCGAATACGACTAAAAGGCTAATTAGGAATCTTGAGCAATAGATAATAAAGCAACATAATATCAGGTGCGAAATACAAGTATACAAGTATACAAGTCAAATGTGGATCCGATTTGGCGGATGGAGCGATGATGACATAGGTGACGTCTGTCAACAGCAAAGCATTCATACACCCAGCATACCCAAGGATTCCGACTCACAGTCTGCCACCTTTTCGACTGAATTCCTCACGCATCTAGAATACCAATTGGAAAAAGAAACCGCAGCAGCCGACCCATACCACCAAAATGTCGAAAACACCAGGAGGCCAAGCCGCAAGCGCAAAATTCCTCAAAAAGGAAGCTCAGAGCACGTATTCCCTTCTCAAGACCTCCACCATCTACTATTGTAGCTGCTGCACAATGCTGACTGTATCACAGAACATGGTGAAGGCGCGCCGAATGCACCCGGCCATACAGAGGGTCGTAAGCCAGGCGAAGCACCAGTGGCGTCAGACTCAGGTAGCACGGATCAGGGAATCGCCAAGGGAACGAATCAGCCCGGAGAGCTAGGTATTGAAGGGAAGCCAGTCGGAAGTGTACCGGAGAACTTGAAGGGTACGAGAGGGACTTGATGGGATTTGGGTCATGAATTGCAGGGGCTGTGATGAGGGGCAGCGAAAGAGGTCTTGGCAAGCCTCTCGGCTGTGTAGAGTGCCCCAGATAGACTGTATAGAATCCTTTATACCATCTCTTTCACTCTCTCCTATACTCGCAACCACCAGGCGCACTCCAAATATATCCCTAACCATGCCCGAATCAACCAATGACCGCGCCTCCCTCACTTCTCGTACCCTTCCCAAAATGACGCTCTCAGATGGTTCCACCTCGTCAATGACAGGTCCACCACCACCAATGCCTCACTACCTGACCGCCGAAGGTCGAGCAATCAAACGCTTTGCAGTAGAGGGCAATGCAATCCGTACGTCGAGTGTCTCAAGGGTACTAATTTCGCGTCCTACCGCCGTTGTACGAGCTCCACATGCTGACATTGGATGGGAACAGTGACCGGCGGAGCAGGAACCCTAGCCTTGGTCAATGCACGAGCATTGCTCGAGCACGGTCTCACAGGCCTCGGCCTCTTTGATCTCGACATATCGCACGCCGAATCTGAGATCCAATCCCTAAAGAAAGACTTTCCCCACGCTCGCATACTCCCCGTCCAAGTCGACGTGACGTCCGCTAGCGAGCTCGACCGAGCTGTAGAGACGACTGTCCACACCCTCGGATCCATTGACCATCTCCTATGTTTCGCTGGTGTAGTCGGCTGCACACACGCCCTGGACATGACTCCAACAGAATGGTCTCGCACCCTCAACATCAACACAACCGGCGCATTCCTCGCCGCGCAAGCCGTCGCCCGCCAAATGAAAGACCGCGGAACAGGTGGAACTATCCACTTCACCGCATCAATATCCGCCCACCGCACAAACTTCCCCCAACCACAAGCAGCATATAATGCTTCCAAAGCGGCTTTAATATCACTGAAATCGAGCTTGGCGGCCGAATGGGCCGTTCATGGAATTAGGGTCAATAGTCTGAGTCCGGGGTATATGGATACGATTTTGAATGCCGGCGAAGGGGTGGGGGAAGCCAGACGGGTGTGGGCGGAGAGGAATCCGATGGGGAGGATGGGCATGCCAGAGGAATTGACTGGGGTGGTGGTGTTGCTTTGTAGTGCGGCTGGGAGTTATATTACCGGGGCAGATTTCGTGGTGGATGGGGGACAGACCTGTTTCTGAGTCATAGTCTGATATTAGGGGAGGAAGGAAAGGCGTGGACGCTGGAGCGGAATCGTATAAATGAGTATATGGTGAACAATCTCAACCTTGGATATAGAAGACAATTTTTGGGCAATGGTTAGCGACGCGAGTGGAATCGAAATTCACTTCTTGGGAAATCAACGGCTCATGGCACCATGTACATCGCGTCCTCAGGATCTTCTGTAGCCAGGTAGCCGTAGCAGGCTTACAGTGCTTGTCAGTGTAACGAGAATTGATCAGGAGTGATCCGAATGCCAGAACGTGATCAGATTCCAATAGCGAACAGCCAGATTTCCACGCATGTAGAGATCCAGTATAGATATTTTGTGGATAGAGATTGATTCCTAGTGAGTGCCTCTCGATTTCTTGTCAATATTCTGTTGCCTCCTAATCAAATCTGAGCCAACAGCCACTCAACAGTCTTTCTTCACAAACAGCATCTCAACAAACAATTCGAAATAAATCTTGAAGCGTGAGCTGCGATACATCGAAGCAAGTAAAACAGCGCAATCATTCAGCACAGGGAGCGCCACTGGGAGAATGGATTCTGTAAGCATCTATTCTGATCTGCTATTCTATGATGGCGCAAAATATAGAGGTTTTGAGATGAATACTGATCGTGGATGGATCCCATGTCAACTTCCCACCAACATGCCACCAACAGCATTTTTTAGCGAACACCATGTTAATCTCACTCGGGTCCCCTCCGAAGTCCAAGGGTGTAAGTCCTGAAAACCTCGAATAAGCTAGAATATTTTGGAAGCATGCGCTACTGTGCTGACTACGGAGCCGGTCAACCAATCGGCAGCAGGAGTCAAATCGCGAATACGGAGACTGGGAGGATCTAGATTCTATGCTTGCAGGTAGATGCTTGGTGGAATCTGAGAGGATGTCTATGCGGACTTGCGTACTATACTCGTATCCCAAGGTAATCTATATCGTGTTCATAGCTTCCTTATGTCATTTCAATCCACGCACCCCATCGTCCTGACCACAATCTGTCCCATCTCATTGATACCTCCCTTCCTTCTAACCCCCAGAGAACCCAGCGTCAAATCTCATCGGACCTTCCCCCACGCTCTCCACCTATATGTCTGCATTAAGAATCCTGCTTGGTGACTGATCGACCAAACTCTAGCTTCGAGAGAAGATTCGTTTGCGGCGAAGTACCCCAAATGAAGGCCAGCAATAGCAGTGCGACTGCGGAGAGAACGGTTCGCGACGGCATTCGGACACGCTTGTCGCCCCGGATGAAGGCGAGTATTCCCAGAGCTAGTATTAGTACGTATGAGAAGACGTAGAAGAACCTCATGAGCAGAGCCTCGCGGAATGACAAGGACCAAAGAGCGTTAATGGCACGATAGTGAGGTGGCACTCGGTGTCCGCGAAGTAGAGGTCTATAATACGTGAACAAGGATCCAAGAGCCTTCTCAAACATATTGGGAGATACTGGCATGGTTTTAAGTCCGCGATTGGGTGACTGGACCTCGAATCCACAGTTGGGCTCGTACTGCTTCAAGTTGGTCGTGCTCTGGGCCTTGAGATGGAAGGCCCGCTCCACCAATGCAAGAGTTTCTGCGTCTTCTTCAGCTGTGACTTCGTCGAAATGACCGTGATAGAACCTTTCGAGGTAGGGAAAGATCCGAGGGTGTGGGGCAGTCACATTGGACCTGGCAAGTTGGAGCGCAGACCTGCCAGTTTCGTCCACAAAGCTCACGTCAGCTCCGTGTTGGATCAGAGCTTCGGTACAAGATGCAGCACCCCACTCAATGGAGAACATTAACCAGGTGGACATTGTGTTGGCATACGCTGCATGTTGCAGGAGAAGCTCGACCACGGAGCCCATCCTTTTTCTGATAGCCAAACACATGTAGTTACATTTGTCATTCTGTTCGCAAGAACATTTGATCAGCTCTTCGCTAAACACCTTTCGACGAATTAGGATCGCTGGCGCTTCGGGGTGAGACAAGAGCGCTCTGGAAGACTGGATAACTGCAAACAATGCGTCGTACCGCACCGATTCGAACGAAGTAGGTATTGAATTTTCCACTAACAGCTCAAGAAGGTGCTTATGAAGTTTGTCAGAGAGCTCCGTACCATCACGGATGAAGACGTAGAAGGCCAAGGCGCTATTTGCACCACTTTCAATAAGCATGCAAACAGAATCTAAATTCCCCATTGCGGCTGCACTGCCGAGAATGTTATTGTAGTTATCACTGTTATTGAGGTCTATCCCAGTATCAATAAACGGTCTCAACATCGAAGGAGTGCCTGTTCTGCATAGTGCCGCTAGAAAAATTTCAACTTCCCAGTTGGGCATCCCATGGAAATGTCTCAACACAGAAGCCATGCCAAAGGTGGACTCCAATAGACTGTCGGCATGGATAGTTCCAGCAGCAAGGAGCGGCGAACGGTAGCTTGCCAGATACGTTTTCAACCGAGTACGAAACCCCGAGTTCACTCCGGCCACGGTTCCCAGTAAGCAGATTCCAAATGACGAGAACTCATCTACAGTCAAAAGCTCGGATGAGTGGAACAGACTCTCGGGAACCAAGTTCGCTGTACCCAGTCCACAACGAAGCAATAGATTATCCAAGGTTGAAAAGTTGTAAAATTTCTGATCAGAGCGTCCTGTGAATAGGTTGCCGCCATGTTGCAAGTAAATCCGTAAATAGTTTTGTAGAATGTCCTCAGCGAGGGTCGGAGAGCGTTCCGCTGGCAAGGACGACGAAATTTCATACAAGAGATGCACCCTAGAACAATCTAGTAAGCTCAGATTAAAGAAATTCCTTGCATAGGCTCACTCACTGACCCGGAAGCCCATTCTCCGCCATATATACTTGAAGAGGAAAAATTTTGTGATGAAATCCAATCAGTCTCCGTGGCTTTAGTAACTGATGGAAGATTTTAGCACGTCATAGATGAAAGTATGAGAAAGACGGACCCAATACCAAGGCATGACATACGTGTGACGTAAAACGTAATCTGTTGGGTGGATAAGGCCTTCTCTGAACGATTCCTTAATTGCTTCAAGATCAAACGTTTTAAGCGCGTTGATGACAAAAGGGTTCTGATTGACTGTCAGAGGCCTCAAATTTGCACCCCAGTGCCACTGATCTCCAATGGAATTGTGACTGAGCTTCATTCTGTACTCAACCGCGAGACAAGTCAGCCACTTTGGTGGCACGAGAGTCACTGAAATAGATGACTCGGTGCTTTCGGGAGAACTTGAGTTTTCGGAACCTTCGCATTGCCGGGTCTGTTCTTTGGAGATACACAATCTTCCGATAGGTAAACTGTGGTAGTAGGTTTTATAGTAGAAAGTAGTCTTCGGAGTGGTAGAATTCCATTTATCAGAACGACTACGTGGCGAGCGGACGCAGTTCTTGCTATCCCCAAACGCGAGCTGGTTCCCAAGCCGTTGCATCAGTTGTCTAAGCATTGCATGTGTTGACTCGTGTCCCTCTTGGTTGAACGATGCCGCTGTAACGAGGGCAGATTGGACGGCTTGGAAATCTTCTTCGTGGATTTCGATGGCTTTCATTTGTTTGCATCGAATCTCTTCTACATTCTGACGGACGATATCGTCTTTCTGTGCATGATCTTCAATGCGAGAGTGGAGATCACGATGCATTTCATTGCTCGCTAATCTGGCACTCTTAAGGTCAGAGGAGATGTTGGAGAAGCCAGCTCTAGCTTCGGCCCCTAAATGACCTGTGGCTTGTGAGACACCAGTCGAGATCTTAAGGAGCCCAGCTCTATTCTCATCGCCGATTTGGATTGTGGTCTGTGTGAGTCTACTAAGCTTTTGGCTTTGAGTTGTTAGCTTCCATAAGTGAAGCAGAAGGCATCATCCAGGACTCACTCGGATATTGTCGTTCTTATACATGTCAGCACACCACAGTGTTGATAGATCTTACTTTGATACTGGGCGACGTCGTTCTCGCTAAGCATTTGGCGAGCTGAAAGCAATACTTTTGAGCCCCAAAAAGACTTCTTGAGTAGTTTTTCAAGCTTCGAGAGCTTTGTATGCAAGCTCTCCACATCACGTTGCATGTGCGCAACAGATTGTCCCCATATCTCAAGAAGTTTGCTTTGTGCGGCGGCGTTGTCTCGAGAATCTTGCAATTCTTTTTGTAATTCTTCCAAGAGTTCTTGGAAGGTCTGGAGTTGCTCCAAGAGATCTCCCACATCCTTTGGAGCGTTCTTCACCCTTTCACGAAGTTTATAGATCAATTTCGAGGTCATAATGGTGACCCCACTCACGGTCATAAGGCTGGCGGTAAATGAAAGAGGGTCCATTCTGGGCACCGGAGATTTGAATCAAACCACGGAGTATCGCAAGGAGAGAAGCCGTAGCAAATCGGACTATCAAACGTTAACCAGACCTTGTCGGTAGTAAAATGACACCTGTAGAGAAATAAAAATCAAGAGAGAACGCAAGTTCTACTAGTTTGGCAGCATTGAGGCATTGACGTGCAGCCTTACCGCTGTGCAAGGCGCATGCTATCTTCATGCACGCCTGACGTGGCAGACCGGCAACCAGCCATATCGCTCTACAAACCGCGGTATTTTTTCAAAATATCCCTCGGAGCATGTAGCTACACGAGCACAATGCTCACTGCTGATAACGTAAGTTAACATTAGCATGGACCCCCAAATACCTTATGGCGCCCGAAAGGACATATTGGGCCTAAAAGCAGTTTTATCAATGGCAAATTAACGAAGACAGAACTGTGACCTATGGCTGTGCAGATTAGTAAGGGAATTGCTGGCATCCTCTCGGAGACCGTTGAAGAGCCCGACAATTGACAGCTAATCAACAGCCAATCAACAACCGATCGACAATCCACGAACATCATCTTAAATTTACTCAGGTCCGCTCCGAAGTTCAATGGTGTAAGTGCTCAAAACCTCAAACAAGTTAGCCCACCTCTGAAGCCTAAGCTGACTGAGCCAACCCAACCAATCAGCACCGGGCCATGAGTCAAACGAGCGGATGCTGAGATGGCCCCTGTACTCAGCTATTCGCGTTCTATACGTGTATTAAAGGTCTTATATCTGCATTCTAGCCTAGCATGCAGATATCTAAAAGGGGGAATCTGCAAGAACTTCCAAGAAGAAAAGTGAAGAAAATTAAAGATTCGCTATCGTAGCTCATCCATTTCCAGTGCATCATCAACCGAAACCTTGTCCGCTCTTATGTCTATTCACATTACGTCCCTGTAAATGATTCTGGACTGGTCATTTCTACATAAGTGCAGCAAGCCCTTCATACTTCCGGACCTCCCGTGGGTATTTGCTTGCCAAGAACTTGACAAGTTGGGAGATCTTTTCTCTAGTGTCGTCTTTCAGCTGACTTGGATCTCCGCTCGTGACTTCTGCGAGGACAGGTAATACTTGCGGTGTCAATGCCATTATTGTCTTGTTGTTTTCCGAGTCTGCAGATAGTCAGTTGAAGCCAAACGCATGGCGGAGATATTAAAGCTACATACAAAGCTTGACAATCATGTCGTAGATTGGCTCATTCTCCTCGAAGTCTTCCCTTAACGGCAGGATATCGATGAGAGCGGGTAACACCTGGGCGATGGGGATTTTTGACGGGTGCTTCATGATCATTCGGCTGACGCACCCAGCTGCGTTATCTTTGCATCGAGCTTCTTCCGTGCTCAATAACGGCTCGAGTTTGCTAAGAATAGTAGGGAAGGCTTTAAGAATTTCTTGATCATTCGTGGACTTCTCTTGCAGCAGACCGGCGGCAAAAGCAGCATTCGACTTTGTCTGTGGATCCTCGTCACTCATACGGTGGAGTATTGTCTTGAGCAGTGTTGTGGTGAAAGGCGTGATTGCAGGGCCCATGGCCCTAATACATTCAGCAATGACGCCTACGGACGTGCTTCGCTCTTTGGAGTCGCTGCCACTGGCAAACTTTAATAGCGGTTTCTCGAATTCCTTCCAGATCTTGTCAAAGTCACGACCTAGAGCTTTTGCTACGCCGATGAGTACGTCAAGAGCGCTGTCTATTGTGGCCCAGTCAAATTCTGAGGTTTCATCAAAGAGACCTAGATCTTCCTCGTCGCCGAAATCCTTTTGGCAGGAGTGATTCTTATTTAGTATAGAGTGCAAGATCTCGCACACGTGCTTGAGGGTACCAATATCGGAAAGGAGCGAGTGGCCAGTGACCGTTAGCGTTTCGGCGAGAGAGCGATTTATCTCAACGACAGTTCCTCTAGAGATACTGGTCAGCATACTGAACAATAATGGAAATTGCACAGAAGTGTGTTCGCGAATTAGAAAAATGGTCAGAAGCAAATTCGTTTTCTCATCAGGCACCGTAGTGCATCTGAGTGAGCTGGGATTAACGACTTGTATGTCATCATTTCGATATAAAGCGGTGAAAGACGATGGAGTTCTGAATATGCGCAGAATGACGAACCTGTCCTCTTCTTCTTGCCATATACCCAAAGTTCCTGTCATAACAATGCCGCCAAGCTGCTGAATCTGTGAGCTAGGCTGTCCTCGCTTTTGTTCGTCGGACTGGAGACTCCACATGGCAGTGTAAGCTCTGAAGAGTGTGCTGATTGCTGCTTTTTGTACCCCTTCGTAGGAGTGCTCTAACAGAGGAACAACTGTTTCAACCGTCTTCTCCATATAAGGAAGGTAATCACGCGTCGTGTGTGTGAGGATTTCTCCTAGAGCCTCAACAGCAATCTCCTTTTCCTGAGCGACTGCTGTCACGATGTCCATATCATCCCAGTCGTCATCGCTGTCAGCCTCGGCTATTTCGTCGTCAAGGTCTTCAATATCTTCTGCCGAAACAATGTCGTCATTGCTAAGTGCAGCGACCTTGATCTTCTTGCCACCAATGGTGATCTCCTTCCCAGCTAGATCTTCTGCTTCATCTCCAAGATCAACCTCCAGTTCAGATTCTTCCGTTGCGAGACACTCGAATAAGGCCTCCAAGACATCCCCAAGGAAAGCTTTGAATTCTCCCTCATAGACTTTGGCCATTGTGCCCCAGAACAAATAGCTCGTCTCTTTCAATTTTGGATGATCAAGTTTTGTACCTTCCATTGTTGCTAACATTAATGGGCGGACATAGCGCTGGAACTCTCTTGGACCGACAGCCAAAGCCATACTCCCCATAGAATCACATGTTGTAGAACGAAGATCAAGTTCTTCTGCACTATCCTTCAACTCTACGTATTCAGACAATGAGTTCATTGTATCCTCAAAGTAGGGCAGGAATGCGGATTTGGCGCAGGCGGCGACATTCCCTATAGCTTGAATGGCTACTGCTTTGATTTTGAAATCCGGGTGATGCTGATACAGTTGGGTCAGGCGCGACATTAATTCAGATATATAGGGTTCGATATCATCCGAGTCCATGCCTTCAACCAAGCAATCGATGCAATTGGTGCAGGCTTTGATGGTGTCCATGTTCGCTTTGTCTTCGGGTCCGGTAAGGCTCTTGGTCGCATTATCCAGGTGGATGACCACAGCGGGCATGAGCTTTTGGTGCTCCTTGCCCAGCTCCTCCGGGAGTTCTTCGGCGATTCTCATGACACAATCCAATGCAGCCCGCCGAACTTTCATTTCACGATCTCCCAGGAGTCGCATGACTAGTGGGAAGATCTCATGAAGTTGCGTATTAATAAAGTCTGGCGCCCCCTCGACTATCATACCCAAAGCCATGATACCTGCTTGCCTTCGATCTGGGTCCGAACTAGTGACATATGGGCCCAGATTATGAAGTAGAGGTACCACAACTTGGCTCGGCGGCAGTGTTGTGGCCATCTCATCGAGTAATCCAAGGGCGCATCGGGGGGTGGTCATATCATCATCCTCAAGCGCTCCATCACCGATTTCTGTCACAATCTCCAAGCTCTTAAGTGTGAGCTGCTCTCCAACCTTGAGACTTTGCATTTTGAGTTTCCGATACCTAACGCACTGCATGAGGAAATTCAACGCCTGGGTCCTAGCATCTTCATCAAGAGTCTTTGTCGCCGCAAGTGTGATCATGAACTGTATGAGGTCGCCAAATGCGGGGTTCAATATTGTGGAGTCGCACCCAAGTAGAGTTTGGAAGACCTCAAAGCTCTGAGTCGCACGCTCTTCATCGCCTTCGTCCACAGCCTGTTTGAGGACTAGTATCATCTGAGGGATCAATGCTTGCAGTATCTTCAACGAAGGTTCATCGGCATCCGTATCTAGTACAATTGCTAGTCGGCTCAATGCTAGCATCGTGTTGATCCTTACTACGGCGTTATCGGGGTCTCCTAATTTCCTGTTAGAGAATGTGTATTCAGCGCTGGGGACATGCTCGATGACTCACGTATCGTTCTTGAGAATATCTGTAGCATCTCATGAAATCTTGGCATCATGTTATCACCAAGTGACTCGAGACTCGTGAATAACAGGAACGTTCCCACATCTCTTTGGTGGGGATCAGGACTGTTCGCCACCCGTAGCAGTATGTCCAAGAAGTCTTCCCACTCTCCATTCTCAGTATCTATCTTGGCTATTGAAACAATGACGCGGGCAGCTGCATGTTGGACTATCTGCTCTTCTTCCTGCAGTGTGCCTTGTAGCAATTGTTGCCGAAAATTCGCTTTCTGTTCATTTGGGAGCTTCTTCCACTGCTTTGGTACTAAGCTACGAGCTTGAGATGCAGCGAGCTGTCGCAAATCTGACGGCTGGTCGGATAATAGTAGTTGAAGGAGGATTGTGAGCGATTCGGGAAGAGGGTAGTAATCCGCGCGCAAGGTAGAAGTCGCAGCCTTGACCCGGTTGGTATCCGCTGCAAGAGATCGTTAGTACTTGGCATCATAACATATTGCGGGGGGAATATACGGGCAAGCACCTCTTTGAACAAACTCAAGAATTTCTGAGCATCCATAACACCTTCTACTGAAAAATTTGTACCAAGATGTGTTCTGTGATTGTTCGACAAACGTAATTTTATGCTTCGCGTAATTCTGTGCCCATGCCCGAGGTTCACCCATAGAACTAGAGTTTGGTTGGAAGCTTAATAGTAACGATCTTGGCATGCAAGTATGCAAGCTCGCACAATCACGGCTCCACATAGCAGAACGAATGAAACTTCCTATTATGGTCCACCAAGCGCACTAAAAGGACAGTAATGCTACCTAAAGTTGTACCGTGTTCTGATCGACTGCCGGTGCAGTAGGAACTAGCGAAATGGAGACACCCTCTGTAACTCCCACAGAGATCCAATATCTCTTCACCACTCCAACACCATCGCTGTGACTTTATCCTTCCCAAACTTTCAGCAGAGCTTCGAATTGCGACATGTACGGGAATTGCTCGCCTTGAACACCAGAATATTCGCTTCAAGCAAGTTTCCAGCACCCACACATTGATGTTTTCCCAATCCGCTGCTTCCTTAGGAACTTCCCTATACAACGTCTCAGGAGGGATCAGAGCACGATACGCAGCATTAATCATGGGGGCCGGGATTGTACGTTTCGAAACAGTGTCTTACGCACGACGAATTAGAGCCTTTCAAAGCAAATTAGAAGGTCGAAAGAGAAGGTGGCGCCTTTGTGTGTTGAAAGGTTTACCCCTAGTCCATGGTTGAAGTTGTTTTGGTCCACGCCAGCGTCGATGACAAGTTTCACATCGTGGCGGCGGGCGCCATCTGCGAGGGTTTTGTGGAGATTTTGGCGATGAACAACTCTCCACTACGAATTGAAGTCATGTGTCCTGTAATAGTGCGGGGTTGACTTTCTTCCTCCAAACGTTTATACTTGGCCCATTTAGTTCGAGGATCTATAGGTTTTTATCTCCAGTGACCTAACGACTTCTACACGACACAGTGACGAAGGCTAGATTTGGGAGAATGTTGGTGGTTTAGGCGCACCTCCGATGGCACAACCACCAGGTGTGCACGAATAGCTTGTAGGAAATTCCCAAGGTACGACAGTACCACACAAGAGGTACTGGACGAAGTTCATGTTCGCAAATGCTTGGATGTGCTGTTCTCACATCTGTACCGAATTTCAGCCCTCAAGACTATTGTGATAGTCTCATGGGGACAATCGTTAAGGGTGTGGTAATCTTATGAGATTTGATAACGGCAGTTGTCATCCAATACACTGAAAGCGCCAATCCTTGAGTATACGGCCTCAGGCTCCCAGCTGACATGGTTTTCAGCATGTGACCCTGTGTCTCAAGGATCTACTTGGAAAACATGTGTTCCACCTTGCGTAAGAAACGCATGACACGCAGAAAATACCAGTCCCCTTCGCTAGCCTCTACTGGAAGGGGTGATCTGTCAAGGTAGAATCGGCTTATGACGCCCCGCTTTCCCCACCTTCTGTGATATGCTCCCGATGCAAAGGTGAGCTTTCACGATTTATCCGTTCGTACGCTTATTTCAGTGCCGGTGCTCTGCATGAAAATCAATTATATCAGCTTTCCCATCGCAATTCTTGAAGCGCTTCCTGTAGTAACCCATATCATCCTTTCCCTCAACTAGCAGTAAACCCATTGGAAGGCCGCCAGTGATCCGTGCCTAAGACTATGAAGGGGTTCGATATCGGGTAGACCACCAAGGGCTCGATTTATGCCTGGACCAGATGAATACTTCGCTGGCCCCGGGACCGCCCAAAGCAATCGGAGAGACGAAATTCTTTTTTTTGTGGGACTGTAGGATACTCCAAACTGGTGCAGCTCATCCGCCGTCCACTCATTGCATTTCCAATCCATTCCCATACTTCTTTAAGCGAGATCTCGAGGAGAAAAAATGAACTCTTGAGAAGTCCATGGCCTCGTGTCTAGCTGTGATTCGATATGGATAATATCTCCATCTTCTTTGGTATGGGACCTATGCTCACGGGGTAGTCGACTATCAAACATATCACTGTTAGCGTGGGAGTCCATCGCTGCGAGTGTGCAATGGGTAGCTGCTCCCCATTTCGGAAGCTTCTTGGCTCCAGTCCTCCCCAGAACCTGGAATATACACAGAGAGTCGATCTATATTTAAATGGAATCGCGTCTTCGCATCTAGTCAGATAGCCTGCCCAATCGGTTTTGGCAATAAGCTCAAGTCAATTCTGGTTGTCATTCCTCTCAAAGTAGCTGATGTGAGTTTGAACACATCCACAGCTCCCCAACAAGGACTCAGTGCCAGATAGTTTGGAACAATTTGAAATGTTCAAGGATAAGTCTTTGTATAACGGGCCTACTCCGAGAAAGAGAAGCCGGGAGGACCGATTGACCGCCTCTATAGCTGTCAAGCACTTCTTATATGTTGTAACAGGTCTATCAATCGAGATTTCCGTAACTGCCACATGTGCATCTGACATAGTGATATAGCTCTCAGCAACCCAAACAAGCTCTTGCACGATTGGCCACTTCAGAAGCTTAGGCCTGGCATGCAAATTGACAACTCCAAGACTTCCCGCCGGATGGCCACCCGTTCTCACTTTGCGTGTTCAAGAGGCATTGATGCGCGAGGCTATGACTGAAAACTGGCCTTTCTATCTTTCAGCTCACCCAGCTTGTCTTCCAGGCCTACGCCTAATCGTTCTGCAAAAATAGCAGCCTCGATAGGATCCTGCCATGCATGTCCTGATCGATCTGAGATATTCGAGCCGTCCAAGGAAAACGTTAGAGTCCGCACTAACTTGAGACCCCGGATATGTTCCAGGCGCCTGCCTATGCCAATCGCAAATTGTAACCATAGAGTGACAATCTTTGCATGAATACTCGGAACTTAGAAAGCCATACTCTGTCAGTTCGTCGTCACTCCGGCTTTGAGTTGATGTGCTGACCGTATCCTCAATAATTCGTGCAGCTGGGGAGAGGAAAACATTCAAGGGGATTCTTCGCATCGATTGTTGGGGCATTGTAGATGTTCTAATGAACACAAGAGTGCATAGGGGATAAACGGTCAGGGCTGGGCCACTTGTGATGTTTGATAACTGAATTTCAATGTGTTTTAATGTGGATGTTTGAAGGGGGTTGTCGGGATGCGCTAACCAATAGATTGGCTGTTCTTGAAAATGAGATAGAATTATCTGTTCATTCAAGCCCCTAAGAAGTGCGAAGCACTTTCAGATCACTCTTAATGAGATCTCAATTCACTGCAATTGTGTAAGCTATCTACTAACCCATAAGTTTCAAATGTATTGTCCACCTGCAAGAATTCCAGTCAAAGACCGTTCTTCCTTGGAGGACAAAAGCGCCTGAACCCACCTTTTCCTCTGGACTAAGTCCATACTGGAACTTCAAGTCTCATTATTTGTCTTGATCATGTCATAACCTTTCGAGACCCGCAGAGCCAATAGTGAGCCAACCAAGCGCCGATTAAGATTATGAAAACATCTTTAGAAAATCATTCGACTCGGCTGGCGCAGGGCTTGCAGGGCCCAGGATTGCATCGACATCTTTCTGTTCAATGACAGCACCTTTGCCAGAGCACTTGGCCTTAGCCTTAAGCTGCGAACATAAATCATCCATATCAACCTGGCCAGACTGGGCTTTCTTGGAATTTTGCACACGATCCCTAAGCGCGGCAAAATTAGAACACAGCAATCCAAGATGCGAAGACGTACTAACCAAAGTTTATCACACGAAATAAATTGTCTAGCTTCGTCTGAAGGAATAAATTCGAGCGGGCTGCTTTCCTTCTGTTTGTCGACCTGTTGCATCAAGTCTTGTTTAGGCGCGGGGCTTGCGAAATCGGCCGTGTTATATGCGCTTGAAAAATCTTGGAGGTCCTGTACGGGGAAGGCGTCATTGAAATAATCACCGAAAGAGTTATTATTTAAGATATTCTCCTGCGGATCCCTATAATCGCCAAAAAGCACCGGGTCGAACTGGCCGCCGTTCTGTTGGGCCAACCAGTCAATGCCATTGATGTCGGCAAAAGGTGACTTCACCATATTCGATGTAGCTGAAGCACCGTTAGACTCTGCAAGCATTGGAGAGATTGGGTTCGCAATGTTTCCACAGGCTTTCGCCAACTCCTTGCAGAAGGATTTCTTACCTCCTGATATATCGTGACTCTTCGCTTCCTCATTCACGGTAGGGAGCGTCCCCTCACTTGACTTGCGATTGTCAGGCGATTCGGCGGATGACTCGGGCGTAGTACCACACGATGAGTCAAGAGCGTGGGACATTGAAGAAGCCGGCGACCCTGTTATGGATGTAGATGAGCCTTGTCGACCATTGGGCATATGCGCCTTGCCGTTAGGGCTGCTGATGCTGGCAGGTTTAGCCAGGCCATTAATTGAGGTATTTGTGGTACCAGGGTATGATATATAATCTGCGGAGTTGCTCCGACTAGCGTTTTGGAGAATTGAAGGGCTGAATAGTCCATTAAGTTCGCCGAAATTGTTATTATCAAAGCCATTCGCACGGGCTTGATATGTCTGAGGGCTGGCAGTAACTCCGTTACGGCTCGTGGGAGACTTGCGAGTTGCAGAGTCAGAGGACGTTGTCCTGGCTATACCTGGAACACTGGAACTGGAAGCGGAAGCTGAGCGCGTGCCTAATGCTGTAGGTGAGGTGGTTTTTGCCATCGAGCCATTGTTTAGGAATGACCCTGGCAGATCCCCGAATTTCGGGAATGCGAATTGGAAATCGCTTCCACTGTTGCTATAAGAGCTGCGAGTAGCTGACTGTGGCGGAGAATAAGAAGTCCCCGTAGCGTTCAATGATAATCTCTTGCGGTATTCTTTGAGCTCCACGTTGAGCTTCTCAACTTGTGCGCGTAGGCGTCCATTTTCATGATTTGTAGTTTCTGATGTCTTCTCAAGCTCTTCAACCTTGGTTTCAAGATCTTTCAAGTGACGTTCTTTGCGTTCTCGGAAAGCTCTCTGCGCAGCTCTGTTTTGCGCCTTGCGTTTCTATTGATGTAGATGTCAGTGCTCGTGTAGTCATACGTTCAATTGAAGAGGCATACCGTAGTCGGTTCGCCGGTCAGAGGTTTCCGTCCAGGCTTCTTTGCACCTTTCTCATCACCTTCGCGTCTCTTGCTGGATCCCTCCTCTTCTCCGTCGTGGGTTGAAGCCTTCCTCTTATCGTGATGTTCATGATCATCGTTGAAATCTGTACCGGGCAGGTCTCCGAACAGCTGATCTCCATTGTTGTCCCAGTCAAAATTTCCGTCGTCCAGATCATAATCTAGGAAAGAAGGACTCTCGTCAAAGTTGCTAAGGTTGCCGGAACCTGGCGTCTGTTGTACTGGAGAAGTATTGATGTTCGCACCATTCGCCATCGCGGCGTTTGTGTTGCGTCTTGGATCGCTAGAGGAGGATGCGTCGGCCGAAGGTGTGAGACTAGACTTTGGCGAAGAGCTTTTGGGGTTGTTTGAGGACAAAGCCGTGCGCAAGAGCCCCTCCTGGCTAGGTGTCAACGAAAGATCGGAACCGAATGCCGTACCATTCATGGTATTCCTGGAATTGGACGTAAATGATGATTGTGGATTGTAAGCAGAAGTACGTTGATGAAATGAAGACAGATGCTGCGCCCTGTGAGGATCGAAGGAACTGAGCGGATGACAGTTGGTCCGACCCCGCCTCGGTGAATTGCTGGAGGCTTGCAGGGCAGACAACACAATATCGGCACAAGCACACGAGTTGTGAAATATAATGCTGGTATGAAGGTCGCGGAGGCGTCACCGCGAGGTTGCGGAGTGAACAACGTAGTTGTAGGAAAGTAGAATAACTATCAACAGAAAACTTAAGGTATGGAAGGTCTGCGTGGATGACGGGCTGGGAGCTAGTCGAGGGGTCCAAATTGAGCTAATGGAGAGCTTAGTACCTGAACAGTCGGTGTAACGACTCCAGGCAAACGGGGATCACGCTGGCAGCGATCAACAAGCAGCAGACCAGATACCTTACCTTAGGCCTCAACAACGAGGCAGTCTACCAGTCTACCCTTAGTCAGAGCGCACTGGCGACGTAATATGGTCACCCTCAATCTCATCACTGTCGCAGCTGTAACAATTGTGGCTCTTGGCAAATGAGGCGCTGGCGAATCATGTGCTTCAGAGTATGCGAACTGCGGCGATCTAGGCCCCTCGATTAGAAATCAAAATGTCCTGTTCTTAAGATATGTTCAAACTCCGAAGTGCGATCATGCCGAGTCCCTGGAATCAATCGGTGGCGCAACATTCAGCCTTGCCAAGCTCCCTAAGCCTCAAAGCAATCCGGATGCACCAGATACCTAGCGCAACTGCAATTCCAACGTCTACCTTCTCCTCTGCACTCAGCATACGCCAGCTCGACTCCTGTCTATATTTTTACTGATTTTGCTCCTGGCTGCTGGTAACAGTCCTCGCTCCCTAGCATCCAACCTTTTCTGACTCGTCAGGTTGCTCACGTCGTGAACGAGAGGCAGAATGAGCAACGAAGTGGCCTCCCTGGAATCCGATCTAAAAGAATACCGACTACAGGTATATACCTTTGATCTAGCTGTTCACGATCTACATGGGCTGACTAGCGCCTCTACCTTAGTTAGAGACAGTTCAGTCCGGCCTGCAAGCCGACCCAGACAACGCAGAGCTACAAAATCTCAAGGCAGAGCTTGAAGAAGTCATTACCCTTACCGAAACTACGATCGCAGAGCTAAAGCCAGCTTCAGCACAAGCACCGTCTAAGAATCCGTCGCCGCCACCAGTGAAGGAGAAATGGTCCAAGGCAGCACATCCAGCTTATCAAGCCGGGTATCGCAAAGCTGCGGTCCCGCAGGAGCCTGTGGAGGAGCCTCAAACGCCAACTACGTTCTCTGTCAATGACACAGTCCTTGCAAAATGGAAGTCAGGCGACAAATCTTTTTACCCTGCGAGGATTACATCTATTACCGGTTCCTCCAGCAAGCCCGTCTACATCGTTACCTTCAAGAACTACTCAAATACCGAGACTCTATCAGCACATGATATCAAACCAATATCGAATGATTCCAAGAAGCGCAAAGCTGATGGTCCACCAGGAGCATCAACAACATCCGTTCCAGCGAACACGAACGTCATTTCGGCGGCCGCAAACATTGACCCTACACTTGCCAGTCAGGCCAAGAAAGAGCCCAGCAAAGTTAGCGACGGACCAATACGACCTGCAAAGGTTCCTCGAAAGGTGAAAGCTAACAAAGAGCTCGAAGCTGGTAAGAGCAAGTGGCAGGACTTTACGATGAAGGGAAAGGTTGGTAAAGTGGCGAAAAAGGAGAGTATGTTCAGGACACCAGAAGGAGTCAACGCAAGAGGTGAAGACTCAAGGCATCACTTTAACCAGAACATTAGCTGATCTCTTATCTAGTGGGTTTTACAGGATCTGGACAGCAAATGCGAAAAGACCCTGGCCGTAGCCGGCATATCTACCAGCAAGGAGGGGACGAGGAAGGATAATGAAAGTTATTTGTGAGGACTGAAAGGCTTTTATATGACAAGGCTCGCACATAAAATATCAGGACAATAGATATGATGACATGCTGACTTGTGGCGGCGTGTGAGGTTACTTAGATCAGAAGCACTTGGTTGGCTCGGGTTACGTGACCAACCGATGGTACACTTTCTTGGCGTTTTCCATTTGCCCACGCCCTGGGATCTTGAGTGTACGCTGAGGGATTCCTACAGCAGCGATGTATGACCGCTACGAAAACGCGATATCGAACCTTTGGGCCACAATTGGCCTAATTTCCTGTCTGTCCTTGGCTTTCTCATTTGGCTATATCAGCACCATGTTTGTCAACAGTATTGTTGACCAATGACCCTGATCAAGTCCGCCTTAATACAACAATCTTAACTTTCTTAAGGCTGTCCGGACATCGTCAGTGTGTTGTTCGTCGACATGCTTCATCAGCGCACTATCTAGAGTAAGATGCTATGATGGGATGTAATGGATTCGATCAATCGACTACATAATCAAATCATCCCGCTGTTCACCTCATGATCTCCAGGCGAATATCTGAGCAGCCAGTCAATGCTCGGATCTCACTCTTCATACCCGTTCGTGAAGGCCTCAGAAATGTAAGGGTAAATCTGACAACAACCGCGCCCCTGTGATGACACATCACAACAGACCAACCAACAAGGTGCCCACGATAATTCAAGATGGCAACTGGGGCTCCGTCTCGCAGAGTTAGCCACGTGAGTCTGTAAGACGGTGCGGCGAATTCACTCAAAGTGGCTTAATTGAGATCCTGCGAATCTTACCCAGCAACACATAGACCCACATTCCCCCATTTTTCGATCTACAACCACGACCTGATTTCCGTATTATCCACTTTTGGCACTCGTTCATCATCAACACTCTCATCACCACCATGCATTTCGCAATTGCTCTCTCCATCTTCACTACTCTCATCACTCTGGCCACCGCAGCACCCAACTGCGGCATCCCCCGTAATCCAATCACAGAGTGCACCTCCACCTCCACCGCTCCAGCTACATGCTTCAACGGTGGCCCAACAGCAACGGTTTACGACACCACTGTGACAGCCACCGCGTCGGTTGATTGCGGTGGTTGCGGAGCTCTTGATATCACCACCGCTCATAGACCGTGTCCTGTAAGTCCTCACCATTATTCAGGTGGCCTTTGGGACAGGTCAAGAGTCCTACTGACCGCGATGGGTAAAGCTATTCATCATCGAAGCTACAACAACGATCACGATTACCATCTCTACGGCTTCGGCTTTCGTTTGCAGCCCGACACCAGAGCCATTGTAGGGTGGGTTGGCTCTGATAGTGCTTGATTCGTTCAAGCAAAGGGTTGTATTGGAGGTAATGTTTACGCATCGGAGGTACAAGTAATCTTGGCGTTCAGCATGTTGTTTATTGTATTGGACGCTCTCTATCACTTTATATCTGGGGTGAAGATTATTGGATTAGGGGGCGAGTTCTCTATTATAGCTAAGCATGGTTGCGGAAGTGCTATCTCGCAATTGAGGAAATGTGCCAGAATGTATCCTTGAATGCAAGTCGTGCTGCCACGAGAGCTCTGGTTGACACATTGGATAAAACGTCAATAGCAAGCATCACACAGGGGTGCACAATGATGTTAGCTAGCAGATTACTTGCACAGTATGAGGTAGGATCAGGATGGGTCTCTTGTCCGTTCTAAGGCTCGAAGCAAAGCTTCAGTGATGAATGCAAATTTCATGTCTAACCATGCGAAAGCCTCAACCATAAGCCCGGATAATAATGCTGACATGGATTTTAGAATCGCCAGAATTACAAGCGGCAAAGCAAATGCGGGGTCACGAAGCAGACTGCAACGTCTCTACACAGCCTCCATGATTGGCGCTAGCAATATGGCTTAAGTAAGGTAGCTCGAGTAAGTTAGGTAGCTAAGGTATTGAAGAGCACTTAGACCTTTTCGACTCCTGCTCCTGCAAGTGAACTGAGCTCTACATCAAATCCAAGTTTTCTGTACGCAAACGTCACCAATATCTGTTATGAATCGAAACCCCCACGGCAATGGCATCCATCTATGACAACTGGATGCGTGGTCTTCTCAAGGAAGATGACAATTCGGCCGGATCACAAGAATAAGCAGCCCTCTTGTCATATCTCAATGACACAACGGCGGCAAATGAAGCCGCACATGAATGGACGATCCAGGTCACCGATTCAGAGAATCGCTCAGCTGAATTTACTTGGAGCCTTTTGATCGACGCCGCAGAAGAATTCCCCCAAGCACATTCAAAAATTGCTGGATCTTCTGGACGCTATTGCGCAATTGCTAACCACAGAAAAAGGAATGGCAAGGAAGTTTGAGGAAAGTCTTCCACACTTCGTGTTTGAATTGCACGATACCTTCAATAGTAAGAGCAACGTCTTTGTACTTCCGATTATTGGAAGCTCACATTATGTATTCCAGGTATCGAGAGTGCCTCACAAAGTAGCCATTCGACGGTCATCGATGAGTACCATCACATCAATTCATGCGCCTTCATCGCGCGCCTTTGGCATCACCAGCACGGAGAATGGACTAACTGGGCCATGCAGCTATCGTACAATGGCTTGGAGGACGATCACCGTAAGCCTCTGACCAATCTATTTGGACAGGCTGTGGCGCAGCTTTTCTTGTTCAGCAGCCCAGAAATGTATGCCAGCAGCAATGCATCAAAATCATCTGAGTACAGGGTTGGGTTTCTATTTCTCAAAGAGAGAGAGACTGCTACAGTATCACGCTGGGACTTCTGGAAGTGAAGGTTGAGTCAATTGAAGGAGTCGGAACTTTTGAGCAATGAGACCGGAGAATTGTTCTCGAAGATTTAGATGCTATGGCCAAGGCGGAGACTGAGAATGGATGATGATACTCCAATAAATGGGAAGCTTGACGAGTTTTTGTGATTCGGAGATGACACAAGTACGACGTTGAGTACAATAATGAAAGCCCAGTATCAAAGAGTATCATGTTTTCCTTTACGTTGACTTACACACATATAATTCGCGGATTTTGGTTGTCATATGCGCTCTTCCGTACGTGAACCCGTGAACTGAGTCAGTGATAGAGGCCTGGTCCATGCTGCAATGCCCTGGATCTCCCCAAAATCTTGAAAAATGTATTCCTGCTTTGCTCAGTACTATGGGTTTAGCTTGCTCAAAGCCGGCTGACCCACACACTGGAACGGCAGCACACTCGTCCCCAGCCCCCTCACCGTCGTCGGCCCCGGTAACAAGCCCTTGCGGCGCCTCTCCAATGCCGCCAACTGTACACACCACGACATCTTCTACGACGCCCCGCTGGAGCAACTCTGGGGAGAGAGAGTACCCTTGGCAGCAACACAATATACACATTTAGCAATTCAGATTACGCGAGCCCGGACTTCGACGCCGCGATCAGGAAAGTACAGTATGGACTGCTGTCGCCCGAGCAGGTCAACACGATTGAAGCACATGTGGCAGAGGCGACAAGGAGGGGGGATGAGAGCTAGGTATTGAAACACGCGTGCGCGGCCCATCATTGTGAGGCATCCCATCTGGGATATCTTGGAGAAGGAGGGGGTGGAATGTTGAATGTGGATGATTTGATCGCTACGGCGAAGAGTTCATAAGGGGGCTGAAAGATTATGAATCATTAAGTAGATGGACTGTGGATCAGAGTCTAGATGGAAAAGGACCGGAATTTCTTTTCCGAAAAGAGCAGCACAAAGCTTCTCCCTAAGGCCTGGGGTCACTATGGCCTCAAGCCAGAGATGAGACTGGATTGCTCAATTTGCCATCAGGACGAAAATGCCATCCTCCCGAGGAGGCGGTCCACACGTACGTAGGTACCAGGTGTGTGATTGTTATGCTTCGATCGGGGCAAAATATCACTCGCCGGATATTTAGATCTTCCTGGAGCCATTGTACGGTCTTCTCTTTTTAATGGTGAGTTACTGGCTATGCATAGGTATTGTGGGAGGGCAATGGCTATGGGGCTGCCAAGCCCGAGGAGTCGCGCAGCGCCAAGGCCAAGGGTAGAACCGTGACAACTAGCACTACCTTCATAAGGTATTCAAAGTTGCCAGGCTAGCTTTATCAAAATTTTGGCCGTGGTCACCGGTCATTACCTAGCATCAAACAAGCTCGCACGAGCATAAAGCGGCGCTCATCCTACGCTCTAAGTCAGGTGAGGTTGGGGCAGATTCCTGACACCTTAACAAACTTTGACCTCACCCTACTTCGCCTCATAACGCCAGATTGAGACGTCAGCGCCAAGCACCCTTGACCAGTATACGAGGCTGCATGCAATGCAGCCCGGTTCGTCAATACTTGCTCCGGCTCTTAATTAACCTTTGTTTTCTTCCGCCATGTGGAGATGACTCCCGTTTCCTCTAGTGACCACTTAGTCTTTGAGTGCACTCTCAATACCCAACCATCTTTTCCCTGATATTCAGCCCGTCATCAGAACCATTGAAGTCCTCTTCGGCGATTTCTTGTAGTTTAACGCCCCGCGATTGGGCTCCATCAGATATGGCACAGCTCGAATTGATGGCACGTTCTGCATCATTTCAGCCCATTCGCCATTTTCAGCGTCCATTTAAACTGGAGAAGCGGCTCGAGGGCCGGAGAATATAATGCATGACGCACAGACTTCTTGAAACAGAATGAAGGAAAAGCCACAAACTGGTTGCGCATGCAACAGTAAGCACATCGCTTTCCGCCCTTGCTACACGTGAGCCAATCTCTGGACAGCGACGGCAAAGCGTGTACACGGCTTACACGAATTGCATTGACACCCTAGGCCTAGAAGATGGCGGGGAAGTATCATGCAAGGAATTTAGAGAATGCGTTCTTTCAGTGGGCTGGAATGTGCTTGTTCATCCGTAAAGATCCTGTACAACTCGTGTCAGCCCCAGTCGAAATGGCTGCAGCTGAAAGTAACTCGAACTTACTGAGTCCGGACCCGCAATTTCCACATATAAAGAGCCTTTTCCCAGGTCTTGACCATACATTCCCTAGGCAGTCAGATTCTCTTCCTGCTAAGACCTATAAGTACCTTACTCTATCTCGTCTATCATCGCATAACCCAGCAGTCATGCATCTCTCAACCCTCTTCCCCAGCATCGTAACCCTCTTCATCGCTTCTACCGCGGCCAGCAAACATTGTACAACTACTTCCACGACAACCGCTACTTGCAACAACGGAAGTCCCACCGAAACAGTTTATGGGACCACGACAGAAACCGCCACCATCTCGGTCAATTGCCATGGTTGCGAGACGCTCACCTACTCTACTTCATTCCACGTGTGTCCTGTAAGTGTAGCCTCCTGGCAGAACGGCACCATCTGTCACACCTATAGCAGCGAAGAAACCGATGTACTGACCGCAACATCTGTAGGAATATATTATCTTCCCCAAAACTATCGTGACAGATCCCACTTCTGTGACTACCACCTTCGTTTGCAGCAAGACTCCAAAGTGAACTCAACTTCGACATCGCATATATGAGGGATGAGACGGAAAGGACATGTCTGTAGTTTTCAGGCTCTCAATCTATACAGTTCTGTCATTACAGCTGTCGATGTAAGGAGTATGGTTTGGTTTCGGAAACAAAAAGCCAAGAAGAGTAAATTTACAATTTACATTTCGCAACCCACATTACTCTGTTTGAAATGATACGCCAATAACACCATACTGTGATGTATCGTATACGGCTGGATGCGATGTGCATTCAACCAAGACTCTTGATACACCTGGTGATTGAAATCCCACTGCCTTGAATGCTTTCGCCACAATTCGTAAGCGGCGGCATAACCATAAAGCACGGTTCTATGCGTTGGATTCTCTTTCACTCACAACACATCTAAATATATTCGAGAGAAGAATGCATTACTTGACATCCTGAAACTGTATCGGGAATTGATCGGCTGGAGAGTGGTCGATGATTGTAGGAGAATACATGGGAAGTCGGTCTTGGCGAACAACCAGACTTAAGCCCATGGGAAGATGTTGCTGAGCCACTGGGTACTTCCCTACTCGGTCGTTCCCTACTGAGAATAGGGTGAGGCTGTTCTAAGACGGTCTGTTGGTCATGAAAGGAGCTTTGGCGAATTAGGGTATACATGATATCCCTTCAGATGCTAGAAAGCCTGTGACACTGGTTGTAGAGCCTGTATGACATGAATGGATCTTGGTTAGTAATGCGGTAGCTATCAAAGGGTTTCATCTGCGCCGTAGAGACATAGCACTCAAGGAAGATGTGCTCCATAGCTAAACAGATGTCGGCAATCCTGCTCAGAGCCAAAAAGTGCCAAGGCGACTAACTATGACGGAAATACTAGCCGAGGCCGTTCTTAGGGCAATCGACACCAGTGCTTACATGAAGGAGTAACTTGATGATCCAGTAGGAAAGGTTTGGAAGATTCGACTTTACATAGCTTCAGATTCAGTCGCCGGGGCCTGTCCGGCTGGCGCATCACAATGTCTTCACTGGGCTCCAAGCGCCCGCGGGAAGAGGATAGCAATGAGGTTTCACGCCCGCGGAAGCGTCCAGGCGGTGCAGCGCGAGTCTCTAAATCAGAGACTGAGGCTGTCCTCCAGCGACAGCACCAACGAGCCGAGGAAGCCAGGCAAGCAGCCGCTACACGTGGTGTGGAAGAGGTAGTTCGACAACATTACAATGCAGTACCTCAACGAGGCAGAGATTGGCGCAAAACAGACAGTCGAATCAAAGGTTTACGGAGCTTCAACAACTGGATTAAGAGCACCATAATACATAAATTTTCACCTGCAGAAGCTGGGGCTGAACCGTACCCTTTACGAGTCTTGGATATTGGATGCGGGAAAGGAGGAGATTTAGGCAAATGGCAACAAGCACCACAGCCACTTGAGCTCTATGTTGGCGTTGATCCAGCAGAAGTGTCGATTGAGCAAGCTAGAGAACGGTACAAGCAGATGGCATCAGGAGGAGGTCGGGGAGGTAGAGGTCGTGGAGGATACCATGGCGGTGGATCACCACGGACTTTCCATGCAGAGTTCTTCGCTGAAGATGCCTTCACCTACTCTCTTGGCGATATACCTGTCATACGCGATGTCGGATTTGGGCCTGGTTCACGGTGGGGTCCTGGCGGCGGTTTCGATGTTGTCTCGATGATGTTTTGCATGCACTACGCATTTGAGAACGAAGTCAAAGCCAAAGGTATGCTGGCAAACGTGGCAGGGAGTCTTAAAAAGGGAGGAAGATTTATCGGAGTCATACCAAATTCGGATGTCATACGCTCTGCCGTGATGGCTTTCCATGCAAAACAAGCGAAGAACAAGCCACTAGATGGACCTAGGGGGAAGCCAGAAGTCAGTGGCCAGCACAATCACGAGCCTGCTGGCTCCGAAAGCCCACCGTACATAATAGGCGAACAAGACAGTGGTCCACCTGCTCAGACCGAAGCCAACACCTCAATCAAAGATACAACGCACGCGAAACCTACTGAAGGGCCAGATGTTTCGGAAGCCGCGCCAGGAGTCAGACCGGCCATGAACGTTCTCACTGAGCCATTATTAGAAGTTAACGGCGATGTTGGAAAGCCTAAGCCTGACACAGCATCTACTAAAGATGATCGACTTACGTCTTCGCAACAAAGAAATGATCAAAGGGAGGATGAGCAGCCTGAACCAGTAGTAGCAGAATGGGGCAACAGCATCTACCGGGTGCGATTTCCTGGAGATACTCCCAAAGACGGGATATTTCGTCCTCCATATGGCTGGAAGTATAGTTTCTTCATGGAGGAAGCTGTTGAAGAGGTGCCGGAATACGTGGTGCCATGGGAGGCTTTCCGAGCGTGAGCGTCCTCCCTCCTCTCCCCTGAGCCGAGTGGCTAATTTTTTTGGGATCATCTAGCATAGCCGAAGATTACAACCTAGAACTACAATATCGCAAACCTTTTGCTGAAATATGGAAAGAGGAGCAGAACCACTCTGTATTCGGACCACTAAGCGAGCGAATGGGCGTCAGAGGGCGGGATGGAGGACCACTTCTAGTCAGTGATGAAGAGATGGAAGCGGCCAGTATGTTTTTCGCGGGTGTTGTTCTGGGCTATTGCTAATTGACCTTAGGCTTCTACCATGCATTCTGCTTCTACAAGATCTAAGGTCTTGAAATATTGCATTACGGCGTTTGGACACAACATATAGACATGATACCCAACATTTGCTGATACGTTTCGCTTTGTCGGTTCCTACTGTATCTGATACCCTTATCATTGAAACACCAAACATTCCCACATGAGAATCCTTGAATTATAGTCTCCATCATACAGTCGCGCAAGAACAAATCCTCCACCAGCATCACAAAAATCCAAAAAGACATCCCTAGCACTTGATCCTTCGTGACCCCTAACCTCCACACCCGAATCAAAACAAACGGCTAAAACGAAACTCAGTATCAGCATCCATATCCCTATCGCAACACCCCACCCCCCCCCCCCCCCCTCCACCACCCCCCCCTCCCCCCCCCCCCCCCCCCCCCCCCCCCCCCGGCCCTCCGCCTCTCGCCCT